>JAZHYW010052140.1:0-92465 GCA_037355805.1 Ixodes ricinus
CCACAACATGAATATATAGATATATATGTGTGTGTGTGTGTGTGTGTGTGTGTCTGTGTGCGTGTCTGTGTCTGTGTCTGTGTGTTTGTTTGTTTGTTTTGGCGGAACTTGTAATTTAATCAAAACTGCAAATAAGAATTACTGACATTTTTGTTCCTACTTTTCAGGCCTCGAAAGGGCGGAAAGTAGGTCTTATGATTTTTGCAGCTTACGCGAGTGAAACAATTTGGAGTCTTTGTCTTTCCTTCTCTTCATTACAATTATAAAGATTTTGCTTCTTTAAAACTCCGTATAGATGGGTTAAAGTTATCTAGAATTGGTTTTTTTCTACTTTTTAAAATTATAAATTTTTAACAACGGGTTAAAATTGAATCGAGCTAGCTTTTGATGTACGATTATTTATGGCATACAAAATATATCAAGATATAAAATGAAAGCTTAAATATATGTCTATTTGAAAATATAATATTTCTATTAATAGTTTATATAGAAGAACCATCGCTGTAAACTTGATAAAACAGCTAAAATTACAAAATTTAATGTATTCTTTAGCAAAATATATTGTATTTTTTATTAATTTTTATATGAAAAGCTTTTTGTGTGCACTCAGATGTACAATAAATTTATTTTACATGTATGGTTTTGTCATATTAAGCAGTGCGTTTTAATAAAGGCATATTTGTACGTCTATTCTACGACGAATATGGCTCTTTATTTTCTTTTTGTTCCGTTTTTATAGTATTTATTTCTGTGGCATGATCATAGTTTTAATTAGTTTCAACTCCACACAGAGTTTGGAAGAGCTTATGCAATGATAGCATTTATAATAGAATATGGTAAGAGGTTCTTGCACGTGTTCAGTTTGCATACTTAGTAAAGTACAGAAATAGACACTGTCTGAAATAATGCTCAGTTGTACTTTATTTATTTATCTATACTGCAATTAGTGGTTGGGTTTTTGGCAGGGTTGGTTAACAGTGGTGAAAGTACAGATACACAGCTGGCACAAAATCAAAGGAACAGCAACAAAAAAGCATACTTGATGCAACCTAATAATATTAAACCAATATAAAGCAAACGATATACACTGATAGCTGCTGCAAAACTACATCAATAGTCAGGTTATGGCAATTGATTATTGTTTTTTGAAAAAAATATTTGAAGCAATTTTTGCGTGCGCAGAAAGAAGTTATTGTTAAGTCGTGCCTCTGTATGGTCGCATACCCAGAAGAAAAAGAAATTAGTTGAGATGTATCAATTTTATAATGCCCTTTAATAAGTTGAAACAGAAATTTGAGACGGGAATGAAGATTTTTTTGTATTAACGGTGGTAAGTTCGCTCTTGCCAAAAGCTCGGTTACCGAGGCACGTCCAAAATTGTTGTATATAAAGTGAGCGGCCTTTTTTTGGATGATATCAATTTTACTAATATTGGTCATGGTGAAAGGGTTCCAAATATTATGAACCTAATCTAACGTTGGTTGAACTATTGATTTATATGCTAGAAGGCGAACAGGATGGATAGAATCTTGCAAGGCTCTTTTAAGAAAGAACAACTTACGTATGTCGTGAGATCGTATGGAGTCAATGTGCTGCGTCCAAGTAAGGTTAATCCACAGACCTAAGTACTTATAGTGTCTTACCTCGGTGAGAATGGTAATAATAACAGTAGTTACATTTTATTGGGATTTTTTTGTTAGAGATCCCCATACAAACAATTTTGTCATAGTTAATACACATCTGTCATGTACCACACCAAACAGCATCTTTTTGAAAAGCACTATTTAACAACTGATTTTATATACTATTCATTCCTTAGTAAATTACATAAACATCAACATACAGTTCAATTCTAACCGGAAAGTCTTGCACAATGTCATTAATAAATAGTAAAATAGCTGTTGTCCAAGAACAGAATCATGGGGAACGCCGCGGTTAATGGAAGGTTTGTAAGAAGAACATTCATGAAACGCGACAAATTGTTGTCTATTTGAAAGGTACATAGAAATCCATTTAACTAACTGAGTGTTTTTAAAAATCGTATCTAGCTTGTATAATAACTTTTCATGATATACCTTATCAAATGCTTTCGTAAAGTCCATAAAATTGTATCTGTCTGTTTCCGGTTATTGATTGATGTTGAAATATCGTGTCGTATATCGTATTTATCGTATTTATCGAGAAACTCCGATATATGGCTATGTATTATGGGTTCCAAAAGCTTGCAACAACTTGATGTCACTAAAATAGGATGGTTGTTTTTGATGAACTGCCTCTTTCCATTCTTATGGAGCGGTTTTGCTCTGCCAGTTTCCCAGTCGTCTGGAATTTGTCCCTCGAACAAAGATCTTGAGAATACTACATACAAATAAAAACCTGAATTCTCCTTAAAAACGCATTGGGAATATTGTCGAGTCCACAGGATTTCTTAATTTCTATGTTTAGGAGCATGTTCACTTATGACAACATCAGAAATGGGTGAGAAATGCGCATCAAAACTTGGTATAACATTATTGTCTCGATTGAAAACCGATCTGAAGTGTTCGTTAAATGCATCTGAAATTCTGTTCTCGTCACGAACTTGATCACCATCGATTTCAAGAACATCTGAGGACCTAGAATATGGATCTATTAATCGCTAGAATCTCTCAGGAGACGTGGTTATAAAATTCGGTAATGATTCGCCGTAATAGTGTTGTTTCTCCAAGGCTAATTGACTTTTAAGCTGAGTGGAAATATCAGAAATAGTTTTATTAAATTTTGTGTACCCACGCATTTCTTCTTTTCTTTTCAGGAGCTTTAGTTGCCTCCTCAAGCGTAATGGTTTTCAAGATATCCAGGGGCTATTTTTATTCCTATTTTTCACAATACATGAGCACAAATCGTTCAATGCATTCATTTACAGCATTTAGAAGCAGTTCCAAAGATCTTGTGTATTGCCATTGCTGTTGTCGAAAGCAGCAAAGTTTAAGGAAAGCATGTCTATATTAGAAATGTCGTCGGCTCGAGCGAAGTTGCGGAAACACCAGGTTTTGCAATCATCGGTCCAAAGAAACGTCATCTATGGTCAATAAAACAGCCTGATGATCGGAAATTCTATGTACAACACCATATTTAGTATTTCCGGTAATCGTCCCACTTACAAAAAAAAGTTCCAGTATTGATTTAGATTTACTTTGAATCTTCGTAAAATCTTCAACGACTCTGTAATAAGTCAAAGGTAAATGCCATATCCAGCATTGCTTCACTTGATTCGTCACTCTGATTTTCGATCGAAAAGATTGGCCCATCAACGTCTGTCAAATTTAAATCTACTGACAAAATAATCGTTGTCATAATTGTTATAGTATGAGAATATTAAACATATATCGGACATTTTAAACACTTTCCGTTAGATACCACAGCATATTTCGTGGGAAAGCAGTTCAAAGCAATGGCCCGCCGAACACTTTAAACTATAGGATAAGCGTTCGATGATGTATTTCCTTCTTCAGACAACTTATTTTATACAATAGCTAAGCTAGGTCCGTTGAAACCTCTAAATCTTCGTTTTTACTATTGGTACTTTTATGTTTGCGAAACCAAATGTACGTTCCAAACTTCGCAGTGTGATATGGGGATAGGCTATCAGTTTCGATAGCATTGCGCCGCATCGGCGCTTGCTTTCGCTTGTCTTTACTTGTGCACGTCTTCCCTATTTTTTTTATATTTCCGAATTTCTGTTGAGATATATGCATTTTCAAGGTCCTAATAAACTGGATTCGTTTTTCCGTTTTTTTTCAATGAAAAGTGGGAATGAAAAGACAGCCCAGGAGCCGAGCGGGACATAGGCATGCTGCCATCCTTTTTAACTTGAGAGTGTTGTATCCCATTTTTAGATAGCTGTCGTGATTGTTTATTTAGTACAGAGGAGGTTCTACCAGAGCCAAAACCCTGGTGCCGCCGCTCTGCGAGAGCGACTGCCTTTCCCCTCGTTTTACGTCGCTGGCAGGTTCTATGCTTTTAACATTTCTGGTATCTCATTTCAGTTTGTTAAAAACAGTTTAGTATAACAAGACAGGGCCACTAACTCGTAGGACAAGTCTCTGTGTCAATGCTGCTTTGACCGCACCTTCCTCTTCTCTTCGTATTATCACAGGCAGTTGTCTCTGAGAAGGTCGATGAGCGCCTGTTGTGACTGGTCATTTTTAGCTTCAGAGCGGTTGCGATGGCGGACATCTTTAGCAAAGGCAGGAAAATTTGCCCTGATTACACCATGAAGCACAAAAGGAAAACATAATACGACCGACGCTTTCCAATATGTTTCCGATTTGTACATCGGACTACTGAAACAACTACTGCCTACTGAACAAGAGCGTATCCGTCAACGAGCACCGCATTGCTTGTGTGAACTGCTTCGTAACGTTCAGCCGTGATCGTCATGATTTTCTCGAAGAGCAAGAATACACTGAGATGTTCGCCAGACGAAGTAAAAGTTCTACACAAGGAAGTAGTTGACCAAGATGTGAAATAGGCAATCAGTGGAGCGAATGAGACTCTGACACCTTAGAAGCGTCCATACATGTTAAAAAAGACATTCGCCGCAAATATGCCAGACGAAAACAAGCACAAGGAACGAAATATTTTTAAAGAAGATTGGCCACAAGCTAAGTGACTTTTATTAGGTAACTCCCACTGCTGAACGGCCGCATTCGTGTTCAACCTTCGTCCAGTGTGCTGCTAACTTGAAGACCGCATACGTTAGTCGCTCGTCCATCCAGGAAAGGTGTCGAGGTTTGACCCTGTTGCTTTCCGGAATAACAAAAACAAATATTCATACGTATTCCCAAAGTAACGATGTAACGATGTACCAAACCGAGAAACGTGAAAAAAAAGATGTATGGGCAGTCGTTGAACCTACCGAAATCACCGCTGAGACAGCAATGACCTTAAACGTTCCATGAACTACATACACGTCGGATGATAAGAACTGCTCTGCAGAGAAAGCCCAAGAAAAATATGTTGTGCGGGTGTATTTCGATTGAAGGAAAGCACTTATCGCAAGACAATTCTTAACAACGTCAATACGCAAGATGTACAAGAAAATAAAGGCGGCTCATCAACCAATCAATAATGGACTGAAAAACGTTCTACTCACTCGAACCCAAATGGAAACTGAAACGCCCGGTGCACTAGTGTGTGTGCATTTATTGCGCAAACTTCGCTCTTAGCCGATTATCAAACGTGGGCGGCCAAGAGTTCAGTCTCGAATGCATTAAGAGACTCTCCTAATGTGAAAACCCAACTAAGGAGTGCATTTTGCTGACCTAAAAGTTGTGCCCAAAAGAAGATGGCTTTAACCCTGGCAATGACGCCGAAGAAATCGAAGTAGCTTTGTGAAAATCTGGCGAACTGATAAAGAAACAAATGTGAAGGAACGCATTTTGCAATGAGCTCGAAACTAGCGTAAAAAAGTGCCTCCCCGATTCACTCATGCGGCATGCTCAGCGGCTTGCTATAAGCTCAGGAAAGTCGCATCTCTAGGCTCGTACCCGACTTGTGCCAGTTACTTAAAAAATGTAATGGATTACAATTACAAATTACCGAGTTTCACATGTAATGAATTACCGTTACAAATTACTTTCGCGGAAAAGTAACGGATTACTTTACTCGTTACGTTACAAATTACTTTCATGTTACTTTTCCTGTACTCTTATCAAGAAAACAACAAAAACGATTTTGATGTCTTCAAAAAATGTTTTGCAAAACTACTTTCCATTTTTCATACGCCCTCATTATGGTACCAACAAAAGAAAAAAATAGTCGTTAGTTGTTTATACAGCAGGAGTTTAGTCTGCCAGAACGTGGCAACATAGTTACCCACTGTCGAAGAGTAATTTGGCCAGTGTAGTACTTGTAAGAAAGTCCTTGCAAAAAGTACATCTTGTACTTAAGAGAAAGAATGTAGGTGCACTCCGTTCACCTATAAGCTGACAAGGCAGTGAAGGCTGCAACCTCACCCGCCATCCCGCTAGCTTACGGCGACCGGAAATGATTCCTGGAATTCTGTAGACAACGCTAGCGGTGTGCATGCTCAGCAGCAGCGCCTACCTCCGCTAGGAGACCAAGAAGGCAACGCCTTCTCGGCATTGTCTCCTTGATCTTTTGTTTTTCTCAAATTTATATAGGCCTTGCACGTTTTTCTAGTGGTTCTACTGCCCGGTCATAAAAAAAGGAGTTTCATTTCGGTCATTATCTTGTTCACGATGATTTTGTTTTCTTGAACTTGCTATCTTTATGTTCCTGAATTGCCTGCTCATATTGCTCCAGATTTTGTATTATGTTCATATTTAAAAAAGTAACGAGTAATTAGAGTAATCCGTTACCACTATTTGTAACTAAATTATATTACAAATTACTACCGCAAAAAGTAACGTGGCAATTACAAAATTACTTGAAAAACTAACGGATTACTTCCCAAGTCTGGCTCGTACTAATGTATAGCATTTTGAGTTAGCGGAAAAACTGAGCGTCGTTCTTCCGCGATTGGTACAAAGATTTCAGTGGAAAAACCAAATGGTGTCTATCATCACCAGCACGGCTACAACGCAGCGCAAAATCTAGAGCTTCGGAGTCGTCAGCGACGGCATCGTGGACAATACAGAACACGCACTGCTCGCTCTGCGTGCAGCTGAAGAGTGGTTGGAAGAGAACGTACCGATAAAAACAAAGCTTGTCAACATCTCCGACGAGGTCGGCTAGACATTTCAAAAATAGGTTTCAACCGTACGAGTTTGCGAAGTGACAAGAGGTCAAAACAATGGTTAACTACGGGGCACGGCAAAAGAACGTGCGATGGCGTGGGCGGCATCGCCAAGCACCAAGCTTCCTGCACAACCTCAGGTGATCAAAACTGGAAACCATTAGAATATGCTGATGATTTTGCTCATGTAGTGGCCCAGAAAGTGCCCGGAATTGTACTCTGCAAAGGTTAAGCAGCATTCCTCGCCCAGTACCATAACACACACACAAAAAGAAGGAAATCTGTGAGTCCTGTGAAAAACAATCAATACTGACACTTGTGCATGAAGGCAAAAAATGGATACGGTTCTTTCAGGGTTGTAATTTAAAAATGAGATGTTCTGTACCGAACAGTCCCAACAAAAGCTGCGATACGTCAAGGCGAAATCGTCGGGTATTGGCGTTGTGTTCACGGGCCCTGGGGAGCGGGAACAAAAGTATGTGGAACCTAATATACGTCTGACCTTTTTGTTCCAAACTGTTCCGAGCACTTTTGTTTTGTTTTGTTTTTGTTCCAGAGCACGTGAAGGCTCGTCTCCTGGCATGAGTTCTTGGCATTGTCAGTGCTACGACGGCATTTTGTTATCGGCTAATTACCTTCATTTTCCAGAGAGCGCGTGATCCCTGGGTAACGGGAAGCAAAACTTTTGCTTTAGATAACTCATCTCTAAACTTTTATATGTAGTTAACCTGGGAATGTTGGTGTATCTTACAACAAAGTTATTTAGATCTTGTTGTCTTTATTACAGTAATTACAAACTAGGCGTAGTATAAAATGGCTCTTTAATTTATAGCTTTGTGCTACTCGAGTGCGTTGAGCTAATCCAATAAGAACTCAATAAAAATAACGCTACTCATTTTTATTGAAGTATTCATCTTTTAGCTATGAATAGCATAGGAAAGCGTTTTAAGGACTGACAAGGCCTCGAACCCCTAAAAAGTGTTTGTAGCGGGTCTGCCAGATATCAATCGATAAATATATATAATACAGAAATTGAGGTATTCTGCTCAATGATAACGTTTTACATTTCATAATTAACGAATGATAATTTTTATGGTATATTATATCAAAATTTTATATTTTTTATATATTTTAGAATATAACATTAATTAATTATAGAACTATTATGACCCTGAAATATGACATCAATCACTTCACGCAATGTTTGATGGTACATTTCCTAAAAGCTTCAATGGTTTTACGAATGCAGGGTGATATTTTTTTTTGGTGCAAATTCAACTATCTACCGACGTTCTAACAATATGTGCTTGCCACTTTTTGAATTTTCACGTATGTTTTGGAAAAAACATTAAAGCCACCTTGTCACTAGCGATATGTGATGCAAATATTTTGTTTGCATTTTAACTTGGGGCCTTCCTGTCGGCAGTGACCTGGTTGAAAATATAAAAGGCATTTGTCTTGATCGATTTAGCTACGCAGCTCGAAGAAAACGCAGACCGCCGGCATAATTTAAAACACAAGAAAATAATATATTTTTGCTTCCTGGTTTGGATAAGTAAAGTCATTGAGTTAGAGACCTAATCATTTATTGAGACAGTGAGCGAAATAATAAAAAAATGAATATAAAATTTGAAACTTAGTTGCTTCGATAAAAAAAACAGACCAGCCAGTGGAAAAGTATAAAGTGAACTTCAAAATTTATTTATATATATATATATATATATATATATATATATATATATATATATATATATATATATATATATATATATATATATATATATATATATATATATATATATATATGTATATGTATGTATATATATATATATATGTATATATGTATGTATGTGTGTGTGTGTGTGTTACGACATAGAAACATTACAAAAAGTATAAAATACTTTGTGGTCTGGGTTGTTACTTTAAGCATATAGCATTTGAGTCATATCAAATAAACTCATAGCAAATTGTCTTACTTCCTGTACACAATACACAGTATACACAGAATCACCTTTAGGATTAATAAAACATGGGATTTCCCAGAGCTCCATATCGAGACCGTTGCTGTTTTTTATTGATATTAATGATATACCTTGCATACCATGTACTAAAGACATAATATTATGCACTGACAACATGAACGCAGTTTCTATGGAGTCGATCTTATCGAGCTAAAGAAAAAACACTAATAAATATCCACGCGAGCTCTCAGCCTGGCTGGTGGCAAATGAAATATTTTAAATAAAAAAATATTTTGTATCGGTAAACCGAGTAAATAATAATGCAATTGAACTGAGATATGAAGGCACCACAATTGAAAGGGGGAATAACCACAAATTTGTTGGAGTTTGCTTAAACGAGCGTTTAAATTTTACATACCATGTAAATACTGTAAGAATTGAAATCTCAAAATCAATAGGCTTACTTTCATCTGCTAAACATATATTACCAGAATGTCGAAAGCGTCAAGTAGATTACGCTTTAATATATTAAAAAGTGTATTACTGCTTCATTGTCTGGGGTAAGAAAACCAAACCAAATATTTCAAACCTCCATCTACTACAAAAAAGGCTGTACGTATAATACAAAATTCTGACTATGACGCGGATACCCTTTCCTCTTCAGCCCCATAAATTATTAAATGTTTACCAACTGCGCACATACAATCTTGCAATCTACATTTTTCTGGACTCGAGTCTTCCGCAACCAACGTATCCTTTATTTTGCATCCGACCAGACCAACACTTTGAAACACGGCATGCTAGGTACATATTTCCTAAAATTAGGACAAACATAGCCATACAAACACTGGCGTATCAAATCCCGAACTATTTAGACACGTGTAGTGACCTTCAAAAACTTATCACAAGTACTTCAATAAACAAGTTTCAATGCATACTGTAAGAAACCTTGACAGGAATAGAACCATAAACAGAAAATGAAATTAAAACTGAAGTCACTGTTTCGTATGAATTGTTCGCCTGAGACTTGTTATTTGCAATTTGTTTTATTTGTTCTAATACAATTGTTAGTACAGACAAATGTGGATTTATCAGAGCATTTTTGATATTTTGTTTCCTTGTCTAGAGTAACTATTCTTGTCTTTCTACTGTAAAGCGGCATCGAGTCCTCGCCAGAGCATCTGGTATTTTGTTTTGATGCTGTAGACAATCTGCATTATCTAAAAATACTTAAAAAATGTATAATTTTAGACGTGCTTACCAAGTGACAGTGCGATTTATGTAATATGAAGCTATTTTTTCGTTTACTTTTTGTTGCAGAATTGGATATCTCGTCCCAGATGATATGTATAAAGGCGGGTCAATCTCATCCCCTACGTTTAGCCGTAACTAGAGATATTTATACCAACATCAGATGAATATCCCAACTCGTTTAACACCGAAATATTTTGAAGTCATGCATTAATATTCTCCTACTTTCTCTACACCGTGACATTTCACCGTATAATAAAATCACACTATCTGAGCACATACTCCATTATTAGGGCTTATGTGAAAGGTATAGTTGATTTAATTTCTTGCGTGTAGCGATGAGAGAGCGCAGCTGCAAACCAGTGCCTTTAATAAATACAACTATTATGCGTGAGTGTTTATCGAAAAAAGACACATTTTTCAGAATCATGATGAATTTTCGGAGCCAGCGCCTTTTCTATATAGTATGACCAGGACTTACGCAATAAAATATCTTTATAAAACTTATTTTCATCAAGATTTCCCTGTTCCAGCATCCACTCAATGAGAGTGGAGCAGCATCTTTAAATGAAATTCTCATGAATCGCACCCTCCTGTTTAAATAAGTCACAAAAAAGAAGCCTAGAATATTAAAAAAAATGCTTTTCAGCTTTACCGGGGTGCAATTCTTCGCTAAATTCTACCTTTTGGGTAACTTCATTTAGACACTAAAGAAAGAAATCTTATTGCATCTCGGATTACAGTTTTTTTTTTGTGACTTTAAGGTTTTCCCGTGGGCTGCATGCTTCCGAATGGAGGTCCGTGCAAACGGGAAGAACCCAATCTAGACGTAGCTTCGTGTGCAATCAAAATCTGCATCGGCACGGATCACTGCAATCGAATTATACAGAACGGCACAAATCCCAAATCCAGACGTTGTTGGGGCGCAGCTCATCTTCGCAGGTCCAGGGGGTACGACGGAGCAAATATGCTAAGCCCTGTGAGTTCCTAGGGGCATCCTAATTGCCTATCTGGAAACTGGAAAGCCCGATCTCCGACCGTGGGAAAAAGAGTTGCTGCCCCTGCGGTTAAGCCGGACGGGCAAGAAAAGCGAATGGGGTCACTACACTTTGGGGAGATTACGAGCCAGGTTAGGGCTGCTCGGTGCTACCGGTTTCGACGCTGCGAAAAAGCGTTAGGATTTGTATATTATCTTGTAATTCAACTCAGTTTTTGAAAGGAAGAAGGAGGATCCCCTCTCCCAATAGTCATACACGTGAGTAAGTCAAGCCAATAAAAGACTTCATTGAGCACCAAATGTTGTTTCTGTTTCAGTTATTCTTGATAATCTTTTCGTTGGTTTGGCGACAATTTCTAGTTGTCTGGATGAAAGTTACCTGGCTACAAGCATAAAAAAGCTTGGCTAGTTTTATTATTTGTTGGCGTGCTCCTCCTCAGTTTTTCAACTATAGTTACTTTCGTGTGGTGGCGGTATATCGCACTTTAGATAGAGATGTTTTATGGGGGTACAGTGCACGTTGAACCTTTAATATATTTATATCAAGGTACTTGCAAATTAAAACAAAAAGCTAATTTTTCTTCACACGTGAAAAGCGTGAAATTGAACGTTTTCGTACCCTAGTTAAATATATGTTGCATCTCAGTGTTTGGTGACATTCTGAAGGGTTCATTGAATTGAGATACTAAATAGAGTATAAACACTGCTCTCATCCTAAGGTGTGCAAAAATATTTTCACAGGTTACATCATTTCTTTTCTAAGGAACATATATATTTCTTCTATGTTTTCGTTTCTTATACAAACTTACGTGTACTACGATAAAAACGAACCAGAACAAGGGAACAAAACAAAAGGTATATCAAAATACCCTAGAAATACTTGAAATCTTAAAAAGAAGAAAGTGCTAGCCTCAATGTCAGTTTTAAGAACTATTGATTTCACAGATGTCTGCATTTTTATTATTGTTCTAATGAACACAAATCGATAGCGGAGTCGATAAACTGCCTCTCCCACGTTTTTCCTTTTCCTTCTGTTTGATCCTAGTACAGTTACAGTCGGCAATAAGGTAGCTTTATGACTTTGCCATAAAACTTTCTAGTTGACTGAATTGCTTCTTCTGTGCTTATACGATATCAACTAATCCTTTTTTTTTTCAGAATATTCTTTAGGTGTCACTGACGAGTCTGGACACATGAAGTGGTTAGTTTATAAGTGTCGACCGCTTCTTGAAAAGGAGCCCAACCTCCCGCTTTCGTTAGGCTCAAGCCTTTACCTCTTAGATAAAAAATATATATATATTTCCTAAATATTTTAGGTTGACTGCCATTCATACCTGCTTTCTGATTTAAAGGCCAAAATGCAAAAGAATTAGTTAATTGGTATTAACTTTTTTTTCCATTGAAGTGCTTGGTTCTCCGTGTCTTCGATAATGCTTGTCGCAATTTACCATCAGAGCCTAT
The DNA here is from genome assembly GCA_037355805.1 of Ixodes ricinus. Lineage (NCBI taxonomy): Eukaryota > Metazoa > Arthropoda > Arachnida > Ixodida > Ixodidae > Ixodes > Ixodes ricinus. The sequence goes on from JAZHYW010052140.1 coordinate 12,413, forward strand.
AGTAGACATTATTGAAACTTTCATAAGGTGAATGTCGAAGTTGAGAGATATCCGACTGAGTCGACTACGGACAAGGTCTTAAAACCAAAGGCGGCTATGTTTATCCCGCATTCGAAAATTACAAATGTACCTCATGGTTCACACTCTACAATAGCACCGCCATAAATGCGTTCTTTTATATATATATTTTTTAGGTCATCCTCGTTTTGAGATTTCCGTTCAAATGCATGTAACAGTTGTGACCCCAGACGCATTGGTGATGAAGATTTTCATGATCCTGATGTCATACTTGTTAAGAGAATGAAATGCACACGCACACGCAACATGAGCATATTTGGCTTTAACCGTTTTGTTATTTGCTTTCATTTTCCCAATAGGCCTGTTGCCTTCGCGAAGGAAGCACGAGTGCGTTCGCAAGATGCGACCACGTAATTCGTGTAATATTAGAATAAGCGGACAATTTAGAGTTTCCAAGAGGCCACTAGAAACCCGGTGCTGGAGAATTTGACTTTGCGCAAAAATATTATACAATCATCTGTCAGCGTTTGTCTTAGAGCGCTAGCAGAGGGTTTGAGAAAATAATCTCTATTATAAATGCAAATTTAGCGGCCTTAGCGTCCTATTCAATCGACGAGAATGCATTTTGTTAAGCTTTTTTGTCATTGTTTAATTTCTTCATTTTATAGGTAGACAACTTGGAAGAATGGAATGACGCATAATCTACGCGCGACCCAAGAATGTTTCGTTGTGCTCTCCAAGGTCGCTTCTCGAAACTTGAGAGCTACCTGTCTATGGACGGTAACTACAAGTGCTAATTTGTGTTCGGTTTTCAAACCGTTTCCTCGGCAGAAGGACGTCTTCATTCCCAAAATATTTATCACCTTTATTTTAGAAACTCTCTACCCGGTTGTTGCTACTTCTGTTACCACGGGCATGTACAGCTGTTGGTAGACACATATATAACAATTAAATCAATCGCCTTCCACTACCGATGGCCCCTGAATCACATGAACTTCATAAATAACAAGCAAATCTTGTAGACCGCTGTTTTCTGGAGATTCAAATAAAATGCATGAAGGAAATCTTAGTAAAATCAACATTTAAAGGTAAACTTTCAATGGTTATTCTGGGACGATTAAAAACACTGACGCAAACTTTATGGCGAGCACCAGCACACCTCAAACGGTAACCTCTCTTTTAGACAACCATTCCCAGAAGTACCATCCTCATATCCGGCTTCAAGTAATTGTTGGCGAAAAATAAAACAACCCTCAAGTGCAATAATAAGTTGCTACTACTTTCTATACACCGAGTAAGGTTTTAAACCAAGGTGTGTTCAGTTAATTCTCAAAACAAAATCTGATTTAGCATTTATTCTACGAGGATGGTACGTCTGCTACTACATCCGGGATATGCTGCTCAAGTCACAGAACGACGTCCAAGAGAGGATGTATCTGCTCATTAAAAATGTGCATGGGCAAACGTTTCAATAAACGGCTATTAATTCGCGCAATCTCTGATAAAGATACTGTCTTTTCCACAAAAATGGGACCTAATTTGTTCCAATAAAATAGTTCCCCGCACTACACAACCCGTTTTAATAGACACTGTTGCAAATAAAAAAGGAAAGCTTCAAATCATTTCTACCGCCTCTCAACTTTAAAGTCATTATTACTAATCCTTGAAACGCATTGTGAAAGCTGCAAAACACATGTTTAAATCCTAAATTAACGTTTTTTATATCAGGCAGCTGGTGCATGCACATAAATTGTGATATACTTTAGAGGGGTCAAATATACACCTCAGATTAAATAAAAAGTGAGAACCCCGCTTAATTGGTCATAAAAAAACAAATCCCTTCTCAGTGTCTGTCTCACATCAAAATTATCTGTCGTGCAATTTAAAAAAAATATATATATATATATATATATATTCACTTTCAAACTTGTTTTTGAAATCACGTTTTTCGGTTTTAAAGCTTAAGTGACTTGCATATGATCTTAGGAGATGTTTCAAGCAGCGAAATCTTGATAGCCATTTAGATTAGTGTTAAATCTACATTAGCCTAATCTACATCATTGGTCTTTCCAGGGACATTTTCTAACCACGAGATTCTTTGTTAATAGCGGCAAAATGGACATCCCGTGTAATGTATGAGATCGCTAGATTATAAAAAGATAGTCTGTCGCCCCTAAAGTGACTTTTTTAATTGCGCTTCGTAATTTATATCGCTTCAGCGATTATAGCGTCCTGGAATGACCACATTGAACGAGTGAATTATATCTAGTGGAGTGAATTAAAAGATATATATATATATATGAAATAATTAGGCGTGATCCGTGGCCTCACGAAAAAAGCGCCTTCATAGATCTTGATTAGACAGAAGTTACTCGCTTAATGCTCGCGCAGTAAATCTCACTTCTCATTATCTTTTAAGAAAACGAATGGAACAAGCGCACGCGATAGCTTCAACAAAAAGGCGCCTTTAAAAGAGCCCGTATTCGAAAGAGCTTTCTCGGTGAAAAATTGTTTTCCTTCTAACGAGCCCGACTGCTAAGAAGATACCGCCGCAGGTCGTTTTCGAAAGCAATACTACATAAAGAGCTATTTCAAAGGCGGTGGAATTGAAAGGCTGCAGATTCCCAAACATGCATGGTGTATCGTTTGCGAGTTCTTATTTTTATTATTTTCTTTGGTTTTAATCAGTAGAAAACACGTTTCCTTTCAGATATTCGGTGAATTTATCCTTACAGATTCCAACCAAAGAAATAACTCGTCTCGTTTGCCATAGCCTACGGACCAAGAAGGATTGCCTGGTAGAAGTTTGAATGTGCATAAGCAAATTGACAATAGCAACACTTCTTCGTTCGCTCTTCAAACCTGTTCTCAGTCCTGATGATGACTGGTATATATTACCTTACTTATTCTAATTTAACTCGAAATGACCCTTCCTTACTTCTAAACTTACGTAGTAAAAAGAGCCAACGTCAACTACAGCTAATGCGAACACACCGGCGGAGTCAACTTCTTTCTTAATCGTAGCACGAGGGGTTATTAATAACATTCAGTGTACACAAACAATGACGTCACTAGCCATAAATTGTTCTGTAAGTTTATAACAAAGTTTCACCATCTGACCTAAGAATGTAGAAGTAAATTTAAAAACAAAATAATCTATATGATTTTGTTTCTTCTGTATTAGTACTTCATTACTACGTAAAAGCGTCAACAAAATCGAAATAATGACATATTTGTCTTGGTTTTGTTTTACGTTTTTATGTAGTAGTCATGTATCATGTAGCCCGCTAGAGCGAATTGCCAGTACTGCGTTTTCGTCGAAGGAAATTTACGATTCAGTAATGTCGTACATTCCATTCAAAAAGTAAAGTAATCGTAAACAGTCACATGTCGTGTCCGGTTGTCTTGAGCAATCGCTCACCGCGATGACGTCATGGGCTCTACGGGCGATTTTTGAAGGAGTCAAATTAATCGTCAGCCTTGTCAACATGCAAAGAAAGATGAAAGACAGTCACGCTGGTGAACGTTCGACCTCTGGTACATTGGCCTTAACGTCAACGGAACGGCGTGTAATTTCGCGCCAATGCAACAGAAAGCAAGGCATTTGTTCACAAGGTGAGCACAAGCGTAACAACATTAAAACTAAACATCTTCCGATTAGTCCACTGTACGTACTGTGCACATATCCCCTTCCCAAAAACAAAAATACAGGGCATTTCCACAGGGGCGGATTTATGGGTCCGGTTTGGGGAAGGGGGGGGGAGGGGGACATTCATCTGACATCATAAAGAAACGTGACATTCCGGGCAGTGCGTTGCACAGATATATTTGTTTAACCCATTTTTTTTTTGCAATTTCACCATAAACTAACGATTTGTCACTAAAACTAGCTTGTGGAAATAGTTTTCTTTTTATAAAATAAGTTTCATTTCAGGGGCTTAGGGGGAACAAACCGCTCTCCCCCCCCCCCTCCAATAAATTCCCTTCTTCATTACCAACTATATATAGACAAATTCGCGACATTTTTTATGGTGATGCCTATTTATTTTTGCTTTATAAATATATGCCCCACAATATACACTTGTCATGGGAACCCAGCTTTAAAACCCACATTTTTGTACAAACACCTCAAGCATAATCAAATTAACGAGATAGCGTCCAACTCCTCGGCCGATTGCGTGACGAGCTGCGGATGACCTCAACCTTCTACGTCACAGGAAATCCGCCCCCCCCCCCCCCTTATAGTCTGGGGTGCGTGGCCACCACCAGGATGACATTTTCCGGGACTGTTTAAAACACCTGTCAGACGGGCACATTAAAGGCCTCCAGAATGACCTCCTTTGAATAATTGATAAAATTAGCTCGAGATCTTGCGCTTATCGGCACGCACTGCTTCGCCGACCTTTTAAAGGAGTTCGAGGTGAAGGCCTTTGGCGTTCCCCGTCTGACAAGGGTACACGTTTCTCCTGTCGCAAGGAAGCGTCAATTTACATTAATACTTAACCAGCATTATCTTGAAAAAGTCATTTGCCTGTTTCTGTCATCAAATAAAGCTTCTTATCTTTTTCGCTGCCACCTCCATGTAGACGCACACTTCGCGCATTCCACTTCCACTCTTCGCTCTCCAAACATCGCCCATTCTTTGGATCCGTTTTCCTACGCGAGCTTCATAGGTTGATATCCTACCACTTCCAGCTAAAAGCACGCGGAATAATTTACTGTCTCTTTTATTTTTTCTGACCATTACAATTTGTGGAATGTGGTAGTGGTGGAAACTTATATGATTGTCTGCCTTGCAAAATACGAATGTTTAACGTCGGCCTTGTTGCAGAGAGCACGCGCCGCGCAAAGACAGGCCAAGAAGTTGCGAACGAAGGCCACTTTCAAGCAGAGGTCAAAGGCGGCAAAGGTCGCTTCTTGTATCCTTCAACAGAGGCCGCCAGCGACACCAACCCGCCGGCACACTCACTGCCCGGCCTCCGTTTCCTAGTCCGAAGCTTTTCCCGATAGCTTTTTTTTTTTTTTTCGTTTCAGTCTGGCTTTGCTAAGATCCCGCAACTCCCGTTTTCATTGGTCTGGGATTCATTCACTCTTTCTTGTGCCTGTGTGAGGAAGTTAGTACCCGTGTTTTGGGTTTGGACGAGGCTGGCTGCAATGGCTAATTAACTAAGGGACTCAGTAACGCCGTTATCTCGAACCCGGAAATCAAACTTGGAGAGAAGGTCGTCTTTTACGGGCTGCTTCGAAGCCGCATCGGAACCGGCATGTCTTGAGAGTTGCCGGAAGGGGCCAAGACGAAAAGAAGGAAACGTTACCGATTTTTTGCTTGTGTGCCAAGACTTGCAGCAAGTGAAATTGTACAGGACATCACTCCAAGCAGTACTCCGGGAGAATATTGAACGAGAAGCCTTCTGTTCTCTTTTTCTTTCTTATTCCTCCGTCTTGTTTTGCTTTTTACTTTGAAATTGTTTTACCGAATGTGTGCCTCGGGGTAAAATGGTGCTTGACGTCAGACTCTTTGATGTATGTTTGTCTTGCGTAAATGTGTAGAAAAACGCAAATGCTAGGAGGGCTAGCCCAACAAGAAAGTGTTAAGTGCACCGAATGGTGAACTCCCCACTTATTATAAACGTCATCTTCTTGCGTTTTTCTTCGTGTTCACAATTCGATTAACCAAGTGACTAAGGGCGTCGTGGGCCTCAGTCTTTTAATCGTTTAAACAAAATGTGCTTGGTCTTAGGAACCCGATCCGCAGTGCCTATAATGGGAAGCGGCTTAAATATTGCCATTCGTAAATATAATTACGCTCCCAACGCCAAAGCCATCCGTTGCTCTTGCTTCAGTTTAACACGTCTGCCACCTCGCTTTAGAGGCGTATGAGCTAACAGTCACTAGCGTTTTGGAAGTGAAGCAACATAATTTTCTTAGTCACGTCCCGGCAGCTCCATCGTCACGATGTTGTGCCGACTCGTGTGAGCGCAGTGTTAATGGCTGACGCATTCGCGAGCGCATTTGGGCTTCCGAAGTGTGAAGGCACGCAATTTACGAGACTCCCCAAAACATGACGCCACCCGTAAACAACCTTTATTTTTTTTATTTTTTTTGGTGGGGGGGGGGGGGGGACAACAATTACGTCACGTTCAAATTCTTCGATGACTTTCGGCTGCTCAGAAGTGAGCCATGCAGGTCTTGTGACTACGCAATTCGTGAATATTTAGACTGTCGCGTCCCGGTGGTAAGCTCCGGGTGCGTTGTACATCGTGAATATTATCATCTCAGTTTGTCTAGTCGCCGACGACTGAAGAAGTGCCCGGTTAGCCGACGAGAACGCTCTTCGGTGTTCTCATTGGCTAGCTCCCCAACCTCAGGGGGGTGGGGCGATAATGAGATGCACAGGACTCGACTCGCCCCGCGTTTCTCAGTCTCTAAGTAGCTATTGTATCGTCAATACATTTTAACAAATCAGGAGCTCTACTTTGTCGCAATGCACTTGGGCGTGTCAATCGCTGCAATCTACTGAGCTACTGACAAGGCTGGAACTATGTTGAGACCTAAAACGTCAGCCAGCGCTGTGACACTGTGCGCGACGTTATTACGTGGCTCAGATTCAAATAGCAGAGAATTCGGGCAGAATGTTGTCGTCTAATTACGGTGACTGGAACGGGTCTGGTACTGGTGTGTTTAGCGTCCTATTCCACCCCGTGCATTGAAAGTGGTCCCGATGAGGCGATAAATGACGTCATGAAAGGCCGGAGTGTCGCGCTGTCGTATGTCGCGATCCTGGCTGTTGGTCGTAGAAGTTCCGGCAACAAGCGCGAGCAAACAGCAGTGTCGCTGTCGTTAAAGCGTCCCAACTCCAGCGGCTGCCGAAGCTTCCATTGACTGTCACAGTGGAGAGTGACCTGCAGCAGAACAGGTGTCTGCCACATACACCATCACTGCTGTGACACCGCCAGGATCGCCACCGGCGACATCGTGACACTTCTGTGACGTCATCGAGCGGAAATCGAGGGACCACTTTTTTGGGACGTCACCAGTCGGAACGTATCGTAAGTGTGCAGGCGAGCTGCTGAACGTTAACCATGTTGAATTAACCTGAGACGTGGCTGGAGAAGGAACATCAAAACGTAGAAGGGACAGAAAATAGACTGGGCGACGTCTCACTGGAACGGGTGTTGGACTGGTGTGTCTAGCGTCCTATTTTACCGTGCAGTGAATGTGGTCCGGTACTCCTGTCTATTTTCTGTCCCTTCTACGTTTCGATGTTTTTTTCTCTGCTCCAGTTTCAGGTTGATTCAACATGGTTAACACCAGTCGGAGACGCGTTTCAGGCATCATAGTCTAATTAAGCGATTGGCTGTAGTAATAATTGAAAGAGCCGCGGTCGGTCACGTGTCCAATTTGCCGATAAATGTGATGTTATATGATATCAACCAGTGTGACGTCATATTCTCCGCTAAATTTAGCCAAGAAACTGAATTGGTGTTGAGGTCACGTGACATCGAGTCATTCGGAGTAATTTTTCCAGCTAAATTTATCGGAGGAACTGAATTGGTGATAAAAGCATGTGACATCGATATTACTGCTGAATCTAACGGGAAAGCATAATTTATGTATAGGTCAGGTAACATCGTGCGGTCTCATTTTCCCTGCCGAAGTTAGCGGGAAAACTGAATTTGTGGTATAGTCACGTGATATGACATAATATGACGTCATTTTTCCGCTAAATATAGCACGAAAAATGCCATCACACGATTTTACCTGACCAACACAGAAATTCAGATTTCCCGTTCAGCAGCTTTCGTTCAGTAGTACGACTCGGTACCCCTCCGCCACCGGCGAAGGGGTACGCGCACATCCGTAAATCATGTGTCTGTCTTTAGTGCATCGGCGCTTGGGCCCTCGGCTTCAAGTCGTCTTAGGGATAACATACGAGACCCTGTGCATTTTTTTACTACATTTTTGGAGTGTGCACTTTAGTGTTGAATAGAATGCTGTAGAATATAGGACCCTTTAGATAGAAATAGCGCCATCTGTCGCACAGAAAGGCAACTAGCCCCGACACCATCTTGAAGGATCCAGCGACGCACATGCCAGTCTGTGCACGTTTCAATGTTGCAAAATAAATCACAATACGTTCTCGTTTGGTTGTGCAAAGTCAAATGAAGAGTTCTCTGGTTCCCCGAATCAGTGATGAAATTGTATTTGTTTTCTTCTGCCGCGATGTTCAGACTAAAGGTGAGCCACGATTGGGGTGGCGATTGTTCGCTTGACGTTGCGAGGTCGTTTGACGCAGACATTTCCAAGTGAGTCTGATAGACTACAGACAGACTTACAGTTATTATTTATGAAAAGTGTGCAGCGATCACTTTTGAATACGGCTTTATTCGTGTGGGAAGTTACATTCGTAGGCGCGGAAGACAGGTAAGACTACGGCCTCGCTTGATTGTCTGGCAGATGTAGACAGCCGATTAATTATAGCGTTCAGACTGCTAGGCAAAGTTCAATGACGTTATCCCAATATTTTTGTAGTTAATACGCGTAACAAGTGCTTTCCAAGGATTTGTCGTTTTAGCAACTACATTCGACAAGGCGTGGGAAAATGATTCGGCCGTGAATACCGACTTACTGAGCAATACAAATTATGGTGCATTCGCACGACGGAGCTTTTCCCGCGGAGCAGCCTTGGGAGCGGGCATACGTCATCGAGTTTGGAGGTCACGTGACCCGTGCCACTCTTTTCACCCACCCGCGGATAACCGCGGAGGGCCTGTCGGCAACTCGCAGAATACCCGTCGCCCCTCGCGTCGCTTCGTCCGGATAGAAATGGCGACAAGAGAGCCAGCGCTGTTTCTCTTGCTCTTCGTTTTGCTCTTCGCCGCACCTCGACGGAAAGCATGGTCGACTCCGCCGTGCGATGACTAGCCCGGTTATCTCCGAGTGTCGTCCCCTCCGTCGCGGCTCGTCTTCCTCGCAGGTTTGTGACGTAGCCGGTTCTTCACGTTTTCGCCGCGGAGATTCGCCTCTCATGCGAAACACTATTAAAATTAATTTCGTGCAACAGATTTTAAGGTAGGTACTTTATTTGTGCGTGAAAATGTTAGAATCAGTGACGGAACTTCAAAAACAGCCCAGTGAGAATTGCGATGTAATCGAATTTGGAGTTTACATAACCAGTCTACTCAGATGAGGCGTTGGCGCCATTCAAGCAAACGGAAAGGGACACGGCTCTCGCAAAATTGCTTCTAGACATGCGGCCTACCTGCCTCTCGTGCTGTCTGCAACCTGCTAGCGAGTATGGCTGTCAGAGGACTTGCGAGAGCAGCGACTAGCAATTGGTGACCCCGTAGTCACCGGATCGTCGACAACTGTCCGCTGCGTGAACATAAGCTCGCGACTGATCGGGAATAGACTACGGACTAACAGCATGATTGCTTCCGACACCCTTTCGTTCGCGTAGCCACGAACACTCCCTTATATTTCAAAATAACGTAGGTTGCGAGCGCATCACCAAAACACAGAAAGAACGTTCAAGCAACTAATCCGCTCACTTTTAATAAATGAATGGTACCACTCAGTGACTGGCTTTTACTCCAAACAGACAAAGAAAGCATTTCTGAGCCAGTGATAAAGAAGTGGAAATTATATTGCACCGGCGACCTCCTCACCACACCACAAAACGCGTACTGGGGCGATGTAAACAAACCAGGAGCATCGTTCAAAATGGCGTCCGTTGCACAGTGTACCCAGCCAGATCTAGCTTTGTTTCACTGTTGTCAGACTTTTTTGAACGTGTCAATAGCGCGTGACGAATGCGGTTACATGCAGGAAAGACATCAAATTTGAGAGTAAAATAGAAAATAAGTTTAGGCCATTTGCACTGGTGTGGGCTTGAATACGCCAAACGCCAATTAAGTTTAAAATTTTAATTTTGCTGGGAAAATTAACAGTATACTCTAGAAAGCCAAAGAAAAAACTTAATTCGCGAAATTAGCTACGTGAATTTAAGATCCAAGCTTAGTATTTTTAAACTTAAAACCGACGCAAAGCAAGAAACAAAACAAAATTGCGTTTACTAAGAGAATCAATTTTATGACGCCGTAATTTACTAACAAAAACCGAAAAGAAACACGAAACGAACTCTGCGAAACGACAGGGAAAAGCGCAATTTATAATTGCCAATCCTGGTAACCTCAAGGTTTCGGGCCCGGCCTACAACCCCCTTGGCTAGCGATGTTCACTCACTGGACTATTAAAGAGACACTGACAAGGAATTTATGCTCGCCATGGTTTCTATTTGTACATAACATATGAGAGCCCAACTACCCAAAACAAAATTTGCCGCTCGAAATACGTTTTCTGTTCAGCCCGAAAACCACCGATCGAGAACTGACCGGTATGAGTCGCGCTCACTCTCTTATCCGTGGTCACGTTCCGTTTTCAATGGTTTAGACACAACTACCAAAGGTATAATCAAAGTCGTCTAACGTCTAAGGCGCACACTCAATATTAAAAATAGAAACAAAATGTGATACCTATTTTTGCGCCTTCTAAAAAGCTGCAAATACGTTGATTGAAGAAAACAAAAGGGTACAGCAACGTGACTTCCGGCAACACTCTCTTCTTTTACATTTCTTATTCTCCCCAGTCCAGTTTCGGTTTCGGTCTTGAGCAGTTGCGTTTTTCGACTTTATTAAAAGTATACGGAACGCTGTAGCAAAATATTGATTTGGTAGTCTTCTGACACCATAATTGATCATTTAACAAAAAATAAAAAAGAAACTAAATATTTTTGGGGGTTGTCACTATGCTTTTAATGTCACCACATTACGGCCGAGCGCCGGCATAGGTTAGACAAGGGACCGAGTTCGGATGGGACGTCTAATGAGTGCTTCGGCTGACGCTCGGGGCTGAATCATCGCTCAGTCGGCACCGTCACAGTATTATGACATTTCACGAAGAAAGATGACGCAGTTAACAGCCTTCGATTACAGTCTCGGACAACTTCAGGAGAACACGGCGTGGCATCTTAATTTCCCGCATCCTGCTGCGCGATTCGTTCCTCGTCGTCCTTATCTGATGATGCCGCAGTTTTATCGGGACTCATCCCACCTTGTGTTTCTTAATCTGTTGGCAACTGTGGGAGACGAGACTTTCATACACGACATACTCGGACCTCGACCGAGCTTGACCGTTCATCGCGCCGTAAGCGCTTCGAACGCGCCGGGCACTGAGGACGCAGCCCGGTGCCGACGCGGACGGAACCTGTTTGCCGCAGCAGTGACCTCCGCATCTATAATCAGAAGACTGGCAGACGTCGGCGTCTATTCGCCGGAGGAACCAATTTCCCAGTGTGTCCTCCTCCCTCTCGCGTAATTATATAGATCGGGCCGAAAACTGATGATCCGTCTTGTCCAACGCCCGCTGCCCCCTTCCGCCTCTGCCTCGGCGCTTGGGTGCGGGAGCCGCTGGGCGGGCATGTCCAGCCGAAGCCCCCGGTCTTACCGACGGCGCTCCCGTTTTCGGAAGCTAAACCCCTCTATCCCCCCCCCCCCTCTCTCTCCACCCGCGTCTATGGGAAAGTGTCATCAGCCGATGTCGGATCTCCGCTTTGCCTTACGGTGGACCGCATCGAAGGAGCCGTCCCGGCCAATCCATCGCAGTGAGCGTGTCACGTGATCATGCGCCCGGCACGTCGCCATTCCTCTCGCGAAGATCACGTGGCAATCCCGCGGCTTTTGATTCGTTTCGATGACTCTCAGTGTCGTCTCTGTTCCGACGTAAGGTGAAATGAACTATTGCCGCCTCCCGGTGTGACGAGTGGTTCGGTTTAGGCTCGAGGATCTCTTTTTCCGAAAGGTAGACCCTGCACTATTATCTTGCAAGCAGTGAAACTACTTGAAAGTGTGTCGATATTCTCAGATATTTTGTTAAGGGTTAGTTCGGAATAGTTGAAACAGTCGTGAAAAACTTGTATTTCGCATTGAAGTTTTCAGAAAGGCTGTATAGTTCGTTTTCGTTCATACTATTAAACAGTTTTATTTTTTGGAATGGCGCCCAATACCATAGAAAAGTTGTTTTATGATCCTTTTAACATAACATTAATTCACTGTTAGTTTAAAAGAAACTTCCTCAAATTAACGAGACACAATTACAGAGAGATTAGAAATCAGCAAATCTTTTCGCGCTAAGTCCGTGTGATTTTTGTTTTCTTTTTCTGATCTTGTTTCTTCTTTGTTGTTAACAAACTATTCAGTTATATCCCTTCTTTCGCCAAAAAATACAGGGCTACTTTGTGTTTTATTTGAACCTTAAAAGATCTCCAAACTGTGCAAAACTGCTTTTCCCTAATCTCACAGATTCAGGACGCCCTGATTGAGATACCTGAACCTCGCCGGTTGCCAATAAAGTGCGCTAAGCACCAGGTCTCTCAAATAGTGGCGCCTTCAATACACCTTCCCGCATAAGCAAGGTAATGCAACTTTAAAATGCCACTCAACAACCCGAAGAGTATCAATATTCCGGACGTTGGGATCTAGAATGTCATTGGGAATGACCGGACGCTTTTCATTGCCTGTGCATGAAAAACAATCAACAACCGTCATGACTTTTTTTAATTTTTATTCTACCGAACTCAATTCACCTCCTTACATACAGATGTTTGCAAGAGAGGTAATTCTATCGCATTCAACGCAAGCTTAATTATAACTTGCCGTAACTGTATGTTTCTGTAACAAAGTGTCTCGGTGAGGTGCCAAAAGACATATCTGCTGTACTACACGTCCAACCGCACTTTATTTATTTCCTCGCGGCTTTAGAAAGACGGTGAAGAAAAAATGCGATTGTCTCACTGTCACCCGGCAGCCAACCATACCACGTCATCTTCTATCAAACCAGTCAATAGCAATGCGACGAACGCCGCCATGCATAGTCGTTAGCTGTCGCTCTCAAACCGTCAGGAACTATATCCAAGTAAAGTATCGTTATAATACGTTTTAATGTAGGTTTTAATCAATATTCACTAATATCTCAACAGATGCGGGGCGTGCCTCAATATGCACAACAGGTTCTTGCTTCACGGTTGGTTCGTCGGCGTTTTTATCGCCGAATGCCGCCTTTGGTCTGCGAAAGAGACTTGGCGGCGTCCTGTTACCTTTTCAAAAACAGGCACTCGAAGCTGTCAAAAAAAGAATTAAAAGTAAAAAAAAAGAAAGGATTTTCTATTAAAGAACATGAAACCGTAAATTTGTTGCCGGCTGTACGTGGAGACTATCTCTTCCAGCCGTGAACTGAATTTAAAATTCTCCAAAAGCTAAAAAAGTAAAAAAAAAAAAAAAAAAACAGGACAGGTTATTTACTCCGACGAGCAACGCCCGTGGGAAAATTTCTTGTCGAAGAAAGTGATGCCAGCCGGCAGCTCGGACACAGCTTAACGGTATCGCATGAGGCGACGAGACGGACCAAAAAATAACAATAATGAGGTAGGTCTGAAAGCGTTTTTTCGGTGTTCATTTCTCAAACTCTCGCAATTTTGTCATTCCTGTTCTGTTCTTATTTTTTTTTTTAATTCGAAAGGGGCTGCTTGTTGATAGCAGTGCCTTGGTGCTGAATTTTAGACGTCACTTAGAGAAGGCCAACGCGAGACGCAAAAGGGATGCGAGTGATGCGTCTGCGTTTCGCTGGACCTCGTGTTCAATCAGTGTGAACAGGCGAAATCTGGCTCACAACTCCTATCCGATCTTTGTCACGTGTTGGCCTTCCTTAGTTGGCGTGGAAACTTCAGCACCACAAGCATAGCCTCCTCTAGACTAACAAAGCCCGGCAGTTCGACGACGGAGCCATAGATTGCGCGGTCGCAGATTTGAGCGCGAGGATCTGGTGGCACAAAGCATCAAAGAGCCATTTCTCGGGGAAAAAGGACGTCAGCGCACAGCTTTTGCAACGGCGAGGACCCGAAACACACTTGTTCGCTCGGGAGAAGTGTGTTTCGGCGTCTCACAGCCCCGGGGCGCAAGTCACGTGGATCTCCTATTATTCGTTGTGTGCCGCTCCACCTTTTCCATTTCGGCGGCCGCTTCTCGTGGTGATCTGCCAGGCTTTGCATAAGGCGTTGCTACCTGTCACATGGTCCCTTGTACGAAAGATTTGCGAGAGGATGCGATATAAAATTCATTATACGGGAGCCGTATCATATTTAATTAAACGTTTTGATTACTTGCCGACCACATTCAGTTTTATGAGTAGGCTTATCGTTACAGGTCGCAAATGCTGCCTTATAACTTCAGATGGCAGCACTCTCCACATGGACGGAGCGCAAGGACGCCAGACGCTGTATCCGCTGACGCATTCAGTGCACGACAGAACAGCATGGAAAACGACCAACAAGGTCAGAGCTCGACGTGTTGGTTTCTTTAGAAAACGAACGCAACCATGAAATGCTTTTACAGAGGAACCCTGTGAGGAGAGCATGATTCAACATAAAGGGCCGCCTACGGCTGCGTAGAAGGCTCAAAATAAGCCACGTTTCAACTAATAAAATGATCACTTCTCGAAAGAAGTAGGATCTGATGAAGGCAACGAACATCGCCCGAGTGGAGCAGGTTATCTAGAATTACAGGTGCATTACTTTTTATTAAATAAAGAAGGGCACGTAGCTCGCCAGAAAAGCCATGTGTTGCATCACCACCACCTTGAGATAACGAAGATATATGCAAGTTGGGTGCCCAGATCCCTGACTGCTGCGCAAAGACAGAACCGCCTGGATGTCTGGAGCGATCTACTGCACAGCCACGACGAAAATACGGGAAATGTTTTGGCTTTGCTTGAAGAAAAATGCATTTCTGGAACAGCACGTTTCCTCACAAGAGTGAAGGAAGAGTGGGATAAAGGAAGGATGATCTTTTTGTGGGGTCCTGGCAAGCGGCATGGTATTGGGTGAGCTTCCGTCCCACGCCTATAATCCATAACGCTCCGTTCCGCGCGCTAATGGAACTGCCCGGCGGCTTTCCCATAGTGCTGAAGCCAGAGAATGCGTGATTTTGAAACATTATCTCCCCTCGCCCCTTCAAAGCCCTGGTCGGGAATACATTTTCTTACATGAAGAATTATGTTTATGCTAGGGGAGACCGTCACTCGTGTTTCAGGCTCGGATGCCACGTCTGGCGTCCGAAAGGAAGACCGATGAAGTGGACGCGACATTCTGGTGTTTTGTTTGCACCCGCGTGTTGGACCGAGTTTCAAGCTTCTAAAAATTCATACCTGTCTTGTTGGTTTTTTTTTTGTCAAGACTGATAATAAAACTATTTTTAAATGTCACAAAAAATATCGGCACTGAGTGCTTTCTAAATGTGAGTTGCATATCATTTTTCATCACATTCCCAACATCACAATGGCGGCAGATATGTTCACTAATAAAACAGAGTAACATTGTCAACGTCACTCTGCATCTGGTTTGAGGGCATGTTGCGTCAGCATTTTTGGGAAGCCTACCTATATCTTTCCCACTGCAGTAAATTTCTATCATGCTTCTTTGTACCCTTTCATCGTCAACTGTTTGTTTATTACTTTAATTTTGGGTATTTTACAGTAAAACTACATAATTGTCTTGTGCTTTCTCCTTCCTTCATAAACATGCATGAATTTATCTTTTTTTTAAATAAATATGCCAATCGGTGCAGTCAAGCTGAAACTAACGCGGTGTCACAAGTTTAGAGTTGCAAAGTGGAAGTTGTCAATGTTCAGCGGCCGGCTAAATATTACGTAAAACAAATTGTCTGAAGAAATCACGCATAACGTGATAATAATTTCAGCTCGTTATACATAGACGCCACAAGTGTAATAAAATTACATCAATTTCTTTAATTATAAAAAAAGTATGAAAACCTAGGTTCCTGTACATACAGCGTTCAATCGAGTAGCGCAACGGCATCCCTAAATTGAACACCGCAAAGAAAGCCAGTATGTCATGAGTTTTATTATTATGAAGTCCGAAATTACCAGCGAAATTTGATTCGAACTAATATTTCCACCGAAATGAAATATCAATATATAAGGAACAATAATCATACAAGCGACATTCACAACGCATAGTTATGCTTCATTAGGACACCAAACGGCTGTTACTTGCATTTACTTTGTGGATGCAAGATCATAGTTTGTGCGAGACGTGATCATTCAGTTGTTCACATTGACGTTTGTGAGGGCTGTAATTATTTAATTAAGTTGTGGGCGAGATAATTTAGTACTTCAACTGCTTGCAATTTTAAACGATGCCAATTGTTGAACGTGTGTATTTACATTTCTCTATAAAAGTTTCACACAGACAAAGCTAAAAGATATATTGACCGTGCTTTGCAGAATTTTGCTTCCGCTAGAACAAAGTGTATATTTTGCTCCATTGTTGAAAGGAATCACTTAAATTGAATAGACCCTAAATCAAATGTGAATGGGTCTTCGGTTTTAACCAAAATTACTTTGGTTTAAAATGTTAACAACGTTCGATCTAAATGTGAAGTAGCATTGTCATCAATGTAAACCCCGTTATAATGATTATATACCAAATTTTAGGGGTTGAACTACGTGAATATAGGCATTTATCAATTAATGTTATGGAAAATTTATATTATGGGTGATTCTTGGGTGGGACTAGAGTTGTATTTATTAACGATACATCGTTGGGCTTCATGTGCAGCCACTTCTCAACGTTCGCGTAGGTGCATTCCTACCTTTTTGTGCTCATAGAGGTGTTCGGGTTCTTCTCTTCGCTCTCCAGACTGAAAAACGCGGAAAGGCGTCTGAAATTCGAGGTAATACTGCGTGATGAGAAATAAGTTTATTGAAAACTACAATTAGTTTGGCTACGTGATCCGTGCTCTATTTTAGTGTGTACACAGTAAACAAAAGAAAATCTTTATAGATTAAAAACGGCGCGGTAAAGCTTGAAGAGAAAAGTTTTACAATTTTTGCAAATTTGATTGTGAGGAACAGCGGTAGCTTGTGCTCTTGTGACTTAAAAAAACGTAAAATTTCTTCGATGTGCAAGAACAGTCCACGATGCGTATAATCTTTACGCGAATTAATTTTAATCCCACCAGAAAAAAACTCTGCGAATCTAGTACATATCAACAAAAAGATGTATTTGAAAGGAAATTGATAATAAAAAACCTGTAATCGATTAACCGTAAAAGTTGCTCTCAACTCAAGATGTTTGTTCAACATATAATTCGGTTATCTTTTCAAGTCCCTGCTACTTTTGAACTGCCATCGTTTCAAACTTTCTTTTGTTCCAAGTCTTGTAGAACATGACATTACTGCGCCAATTAAGAATATGCTTTTTTATTTTATAAATAAACTATAAAAATAACATCGTAATTGTTTTTGTTTTTGTTTTTTGTGTGGGCAAATAGGTCAGTTATTGCTTGTCGAGTGCTTCCTGCTTCCGATTTGCAAAAATTACACCTTCAATTCTTTCTAATTGCTTTAGCCTAACGACATGTCAAAGACACTAAGGTAATTGTGTTTCCGGCTCACAGTATTGAACGCTACAGAGTAAAAATGAAAACATCTATAAAGACATTTGGCATGTGCTTAATATTATGTACACCACTTTAACACACTATATATATATATATATATATATGTTTTTTTAAGAGGAATGTTTTAATATATGCACTGAATGTGTCAGGAGGTGTTTTACCTTTTGTTAGCTTCGGGAATGCATTGAGGAAATAATACATCTTGTAAAGAGGAGGTAGATTCGCTTAAATACTCATTCTTTCAACTTTGCCGGTAGTCTTCTCTAAAATTATAGACCGGAGTCTTACTGGTCTCTCCGTATATGGTACCCTTTCAGAAAGTTTGGGGAGGGGGTGGGGGCAAATTCAATCTGAAAGTGTGAAGGATTATTCACAAAATTCGAGATGGCTACCATTTCTCATAGTTTCGGTTTCTAATTCAGTACGCCGCGCAGAGAACCCATCGCTAATATTATCATGCATAAGATATGGCTGTTGGACGGACGGACGGTGTAAGCGTCGTTTGCAGTCACGGTAAGTTCATTATGTTTCTTTTTTTATGCTTTTTGAGCAGGTATATACGACTTGGATATGTTAAATAGGTGCAAAATGAGAAGTATAAATGAGTTTTGTATTCGGAGCCGCACTAGTAAATATATTAATTTTGGAGGTGGGTGAACATTTGAACTGCCAGTCGCATGCTAGGAATTTATAAATTATGGACTTCGCTTGGTAAATTGGGTGTTTTCATTCGCCCTATTGGCACTCATTGAATTCCATCGACACCAGTGAGAACTCGTCCACCTTTCACTAACAAAGCTCTGTTGGTGTTTGTGTTTGCAGGTGAAAACTAAAATATTCGACTGGGGAAATCCGTTACATTCAAATACGTTAGACACGACAAGAAGTTACTCGGACTTTAATGCTTCGTATTCCACGTGCCACGCCACTCGTTGAATTGGTTGCCACGCGAAGCACGAAGCACGAATGTATCGGTCTTGCTGTCGTATCTCGGCGTAAACCCCTTCTAGTTCTTTTGAAGCAAGTCAAACCAGTGTATCCTCAAACGATATCGCTTGTAAATTTATGAACATGTCTAAGCATCCCATCCTCGCAATAATAACTTTTATTTTCTGCGAGCTAACTGGAGTATACAAATAAATAAAATATGTGAGTCGCAAAGAAGAGCTCAAAGATCGAAGCTTTCGGATAAAGGTTGATTCAGTCTAAGCATACGAATGCGTAGAGATGAATAATGTTGGCGACAGGGACTGGGACACATTTTGTTTATTATAAATTTTGAAAGATCACATATCACGTTTGAATTAGATAACGGCGAGCTCTGAAACTTTGGAATCGGGTCCAAACCACTAGCCCTGCATTCCGGTGGAGATGAAGCGTTTGGCGATGGAAGGTTGCTTTTAAGAGGTGAAGAAGGTCTCCCCATATAAGTAAAAAACGTTGTTTTTTCACACTCAGGGCCGTACTAGTAAACTTAGTTAATTGATATTGAATCTGGGAAGAGCCACGTTGGCTGTAGTGAAGCTTCTCGCGGTTGCACACAAAAACAACTCATGCATTTTAAATTATATTTTCTGAGGCATTAACTTCTGAATTATGTACCATTACTAAATTGTAGAATGCAATATTTTAAGAAAGTTGTAATTGTAGTTACTGAAATGTCACATCTGCATTTCATTCATGACATTCCAGTTGCAGTTCTTGTCTTTTATGACTGCTTCCTGCTTGCACTATATAGTGAACACGAACTCACCCAGGACGAACTTTTTGTGTTGTGTTTCATGGAGACGGCCTTGTAGGTTCCGAATACCTGTTTCTTCATGCAGAGTCAACGAGACTCTTTAGGGAAATCAACATCACTGAATGACTAGCAGCTCTGATGGCAGCGTTCTCGATGTTCAATATAAACTATGCTCAATACAACATTTTTTCACTGAAAGTTTGTGTTTCAGACTGAATGTCTGAGGCCTTCTGGCCGCCATGTTCCGTAACGTGTGCAGTTACTTTGTATCACAAGCGTTGTCGCCAGTTTAGCGGTTTTCCCTCTAACTTTATCTGTGTTAAGAGTCGTCTGGTGTGTAATTATTTCTTGCGGGTGTCGGGTTTGTAGTAGATATTTTAGCCATGCAGTCGCTTATTTTTTAGGGTTTATAATGTTTTATATTTTATTTTATTTTCCATCATGAATGGCTTAATTTCTGCGGCAGGTGGAGTTATCGGGTAGGTCCATCTTTGATTGCTCATAGCAAATATAAAAAATACCCTTATTGCCATTGATTTAAAGGGCGTTTCCATACGTGCCGACGTGATCCACATGTTTCGTAGAAAGTTCTGTTTTGGAATGGAGGAATCTGAGTCATTTGATGGTGCATGCGACTTTCAGTAATAAAGTCTAAAAGTTCTGGTGTTTTAGCACTTCTTTCTTTTAAGTGGTCATAGGAATCGAATCTTTGGGACATGACTACTGGAGATTACAAGTGCTGTCTGAAGAGCCAGATACCGCTACTGAAGAACATAACGGTCACTGGGATGTGTATTTCTCATGACAAATAGTGATTATGGAAGGCACATCTTTCTGTGAATATGTAACAAAGAAAAAGCAGTGGGCGCACAGGCGAGCGGGCGATTGTTAATCATTTTATGTAACAGGCGAGACTGCGGCGAGGAAGGAATTCGAAGCGAATGACGCATAGGGGGACGTCTCAGTCGAAGAAAAAGAAACTGATGGGGTTATAGGAGACATGGGCGGTAGAAAGCATCGCTCGCGGTCAGCATTCGTGATTGGTCAAACGCTCACTGTGATGGCTTTATTTGGAACAATTTGCTTTCATCGACGGAAATGAAACCAATGTCACACTCCCAACCTACACGGCATTATTTTAAGAATGCTATTACTCCAAGTTTCTATCATGCTTTTACACACATCATCGAACTTAGTTCGCAACTGATAATAAGTAGTCGAGATTAAAACGTGAGACATCACGGGCATGGCAAATCTTGGTCCTGAGGTCACGAACAGAAAACATAAAAGCTCCGTCTGGACCGACCGGTGCTAATAGTCCGTCGAAGCAAACAAGAGTTTTGACAGCGAAGATGTGTATGACTCGTTGGTCGGGTTTTTCGTGTCCGTCAACAGAGCAGTAGTCGGTAAATAAAATTGTCGACAGAAAACCTATGTGCGTACTTTATCACCTTTCGGGCGCGTCTTATCTCTTATTATGTGGTTTGCACACTTGTTTCAATAAGGAAACCAAAAAAGAAGTGTCAAAGCCACTTGATAGATGATACGCACGTAAAGCTCCCTGCATGAATTTTTGGTAGAAATTGCGGTTGCATAAGCTCGGTAAAAATTGCGGTTGCATAAGCTGCCACAGCAACGGCAGCGTACGAAGTCTTTCATATATAAGAAGTTTTGGTATAGTTAATTTGCTTTTATTTCGTCAATCATTTGCTATAGACCATTTTGCTGTTTACAAACATTAACTGCCGCTTGCATAGCAAGTGCTTCCGGTCGCACCGTATTTGCAAGCCTTTTGAGATTGCTTATGCCACCACTGCTAGAAAGTATAAATACTACACAGAGAACAAGGTTGGAGGTTTAACGAGGGCTCTTGGCTGTAAAATATTACATCTTGGAGGAGGCAAGTTGATTTACAAGAATACTCGAAATATTTTAAGAGATATATAGCATCAAGTGGTAAGAATTTAAAAGTACCCTCAGCAAAGGTGTAATGCTGAAACTTCAAAGCTGCTTGCAAACAGGTGTAACCCTGCAAAAAGACCCGTCAAAGGGTGTGAGTTATAGGAGTTGGATTAAGGGCTAGGTATACCTATATGACTTTTTTTAAATTTATTTAGGTTGAACGCGTACATCTGGTGGAAATGTGTGTAAGGTTCGCTCTCAGTTTTGGCAAAAAGCTGTGAGGTGTGCACCGCGACTATTGAGGAACCGTGCTTATTCGTGCACACATGTACATCGCAGATAGTTGTTTTACCAATTTGTCGCTTTTCTTTTCTCACAAATTCTTGATATTTGACTTCAAATCCGCGGATGGAAATGCCTAATAACATTTTGAAGCAACAATCAAAATGAGCGCATGTAGCGTATTTTATGCTCAGTGTATAGTGTCACAGGGGAACGTTACATACCATTTTCAGTATCTAGCAAAGTGAGTCCCAGCATAAAAGACCTCAGGGCCTGACGAGTCCGGAGCATCGTATTGTCGAATGGCAGCCAATGAGATTGCCGCATTCACCGATAAGAAAGCCCACTAACCAATCACGAAGCACCTAGCGTGAAGATAAAAAAAGAAAAAACACCCTGCGTTTTTTGACGTGTCAATGACCAGACTGGGTCCTATTTTCGGGGCGAATAATGCCCGTTGTCAATGTCCACTCGTTAATCGTCAGATCGAGCCAGTCGTTCTGCTTATCAATTATTAGGTTAGCGCGTGATGAGCTTGGATGTCGGCACACCATATTCAAAGGAGCATTGACCATTGACCGCTCCTAGTTAATAATGATAATAATAATCAGCAAGAGTTTATTTCCATCGTACGTTGATGGTGGTGAACAAGGAAAAAAGCTGTTTGGCACAGCTTGACAAGTCCTTGACCTCTAAAAGGCACAGTAGCAACAACATCTCGAAGAAAAAAAAACAAAGAACTTTCACAAATTATGGTTACCACAATTTACACAAAGCGTGTTTCAGACATCATATATTTTATCATCGGCTATAAGAGAAAACTGATCGATTTGCAGACAAAAGTTGTGAGACCCAAAAGTTTTAATTCATACTCAGATTCATTAGTGGAGAAAATTAGTCGAATATCTTTAAGGGAAAATGTACTGAATTCCAATCCTCCATCTTCGAGTAGGCGAAGTATCTTTGGGATTGTATGCTTAAGCAGTTGTGTGCCATGGTTCGTTCTTGCAGTGACCACCTCCCAACATTCTGCACACGTATAATTACATAGAGCTGCCCAAGGTATATCAAAAAGTTTGTACCTCTAATTTGTTCTAGTTTTAGACTAGTACAAGTATATAGCTAAATAGAGCATGCGTATTGATAACGCGAAAGTACTTAAATAAACTAGCTGTGTGGAAGTCAACTGGAACGTCTTCTATCGCCCTTAACGCTTTTTGCAACAAGTGTATTTTTTCTAGATTCATCGACGTTGTTTTACCTCAGAACAAATTACAATAATTTATCTGAGAGTAAATTGCGATTTGTATATTAATGATTTCACCTTTGCTGGTAACTTATATCACGCCTACTACTTGTGACAGCTTAGAAATAAGGTAGTTGATATGACTATCCCATGACATATTCTAGTCAAAAATGACACCTAAGAGCTTGAAAGAGTTTAGCCTCTATTTTGAATGAGTTGAAAACGACATATCTTGTAATTGTGACTAGCTAATGTTTTTGGGCGACACAGCACTGCTTTTGTTTTTGCGACGTTGATTTTTAGTGAATTAATACGATCCCAAATGTTTAATACACAAAACGCGTGATTTGTCATGTCAAATAGCACATCGACATTTTCAGAACTAGTCTTCCATAAAAGGTTCCATAAAAGGTTCCATAAAAGTTAATATTCACAATATCATTAACATAAATATAGAAAAAAAGGACCTAATATACTTATATGTGGAACACCAGTATGCAAACGCTTCGAACTTGACAAATTGTCATCAATATAAACTAACTGAATTCGATGCTTTAGGTTAGACTTCACTAACTGCAAAGCGTGTCCTCGAATCCCATATGCATTCAATTTTGCTAGTAAAAGTTCATGATTAGGGCTATCAAAAGCCTTTGTGAAATTTATGAATACTGCAATAAAAGTTTTTTTAAAAGATTTTGCAAGATGAATTGTTCTGGACGAGTAGTGCAGCCCCGGTAGATTTATGCTTTTAAACAAAACTGCGATGCCGTTATCAAGTTAGTCTTAGATGAAAAATTAGACGTTTCTGAAGTACTATTTCAAGTGCTTAGGAAAATACTGGCAATATAGAAACCGATTTGTAATTACCCATATCAGTAAACATTCCCCTTTTCGTGTAGTACTGACACTTTGGCTATCTGCATTCGTTTAGAAAAAATACCAGTAACCAAAAAAAAAGATTAAATACATGCCTCAGTACTGACGCTAATAAATGAACCTCATAGTCAACAGGCCTTATTTGTAAACAATCCGCGTAACAAGTTCCACTATTCTTGAGTTGTAAAATCACATTAATGATCTCAGGTTCTACAACCGGATCTAAAAAATCGAGCTGCTATTTCTGTCATCATCAAAAACACAAGACTTTACAGTATCAATCCCGCTTCCAATATTCACAAAATGCTTGTTAAAAGCTTTCGCCAAAGAACATCCGGTTAGTTCAACACCGTTACGCACTATTTTATTAATTGAAATGGATGAACGGTTTCGATTTAAAAGAGAGTTTAACTCCTTCCACGTGGCGTCCGTACGTCCCTCTGCTGCCTTGAACACCTTGAAGTGGTAGCGTTCTTTAGCTCGCTTTAATTCTTTTGTGAAGACGTTGCGGTACATTTTAAATATTTTGAAGTCTTCCTCGTGTGTCGATTTAGCAAATCGGCCGTGCAAAACATTTTTGATGTGAATCTTGGATAATAAATCTAACGTTATCCAAGGTTTTCTTACGATTTTGGTTGTTTTAATTGATTTGAAGGGGAAGTGTCTTTTGTACATATCAAAAAATTAATCGATAAAAGTGTTGTAAGCCACATCGGCTATATCTTAATTTAATGCACTGATCCAGTTTGTATTTGTAACAGCAATTCTAAAACTATCAAGTTTTTCTATATTTATTTTATGAAGCAGTGCTCTTTGTTTTTTGTTGACTTTGCTTTGAATACTCTTAACAGAAATAAATATTGGGAGGTGGTTGCTCAGATCACAACCAATGACACCAGCGATTAAGCAATCATTAGTGAAGTTCGTGATGAACGGGTCAATTCATGTTTCAGAGCGGCGAGTAATGCACGTGGGTCTGGTAATAACATTTGCGCAGCTATTTGTGCGAATTATCATGTCTAATATTCTTGTAATAGTGGTATTCATACATATATCAACATTAAAGTCACCACCAACAATAAAGTCACCACCACCATCAAAAAATATTCCAAAAGTTGAAAAAAGGCTTCAGGGCTACCATTTGGGGGTCGATATACTCCAGCAAAAGCATTCTGCTTGCTACGCAAGTACAATATTTCGTAATCCTATGTAATACAACTGAAATCGCTTACAAATTAACAAAGAAAATCTTTCGTTCAAATGGCTACATCGCCACAACGTTTCACAAAACGATTAATATAAAATGAGCGGTACATTGGCAATCTTAATACACAACTGTCATCCGTATATCATGTTTCTGTAAGCATTATTGTTTCGAAAGAAAAACCAACTTGACCAAAAAGAAACTGAATATCGACAGCTTTGTTTTTCGCTGACTTAACTTTTAAATGAAAGCATGTCGCGCATAAAATACAATCTTCACCAATATGACGTTTCAAATTTTTCCGTAGTACGAAGTCTTCACTGGCCATAAAAAATAAAATAACATAAAGAACAAATTAGGACCATGACCGTGATAATTCTAAGAAAGACCACACAAGTTATTCTCACTAGAGATAGGAATGGCGCTCGTTCTCTTCTCTTTCCGAATAAACATTTCACCATTCCTGTGCCAGGCAAACTTGAATCCGTTATTTGGCCCATTGTTTCGTTGTCCAGAGCAAGGTTTTGTCGTGCTTTGTCAAGTTTTCCGTGTGGTACGTGTTTCCGTTCTCTCGTTTCCGCAAGCATGTTGTTATTTTTAAGAGTGAAGGAACTCACAAAACTTAAGTACACCACAATACGGAAAGTACACCCTTTCACATACCACTAGTAACAACGCAATACGAAAGCCACTTTTTATGTTTTTACGCTGTACGCTGTTATAGTGACAACCTTTCGAGCTCACCGAACACTACCCTAACCGCGGAAGCTGGTCCGGCTAGTCCGGCGACTAAACTTAAATTTAAAAACACTACAGAAAAAAACATCTCGACCAATATTTTTGTTTACGTTAAAGAACGGTTTGGTCTATGCATCAACAATGTTAAAGAGAAGTAAGTGAGTTCCAAAATGTCCCGCATTACCTTACGAAAATGCGTAGCCTTTAGCTAGTAAGGTGGCTGAAATAAAATCATTACAAGTTCAAAGTTATTGTTAGCATGCCTTTGTATTTTTTGTTTCCTGTCAGTGGTGCATCAGATTTGATTGGGTGCGCCGTTACTCATCACAGTTTTCTATTTTGTTTTACTAAATGCCTGAAGTAAAAAACCGTAGCTATATAAAGGCGAGTACGTTAATTTGTAATTGAGAACACTCGCTGCTAAGAAAAGAACACAGGTGTATTAGCCACAAGGTTCTGAGTCATTCTAGGCAACGTGCCTTCAGCTTCATCTTTCCTCGCTGTATGTTGTCACTTGTCATTCAATTGAGTAAGAAGCAAGTAATGCGTTAACGCGTCCAAGCGGTCGCTTTCCCGCACGTCAAGACAGCAGCGCTACGATGTTCCTAACGTGCGACTCGCTTGAGTCATGGTTTTAAAGGAAGAGAAGATCGCGTTACCGGGCAGCTTGCGCAAAAAACTACCGCATCAAATGAAAGCCTCGGAGCATAAAGCCATTTTGAAGATGTTCTTTTCCTCTTCCTAGTCGCACGTGTTTGTGCGTTCGGTCATTGAACTCTCGGCAAAACAAGTCAAGACACTTTGATTTTTCTTATTTTCTTTTATCGTGAACAAAAAACGTTTTTGCTTAGCAAAAGACTCTTTACTGAATGAACAAAAATATCGCAAAAAAGGTACCTAATCTTAGCGAAGGTAAAAGAAAGTCAAAGATATCTGATAACTGAACATGTCTCAAAAAGGAATCATTCATGTCTCATTTGTTTTTTCTGCCTAGCGACGTTTTGTTTAGTCATTTCTAAAATGACCACAGGCCACGCTCATTCCGATATAATTCGAAATACCATTCACGCCTTTTCGAGCAATAATTTGTAGTTGTGAATAAAGCAATAAATAAAACACAAACTTCTTATCACGAAAAAAAAAAGGAAGTGCAGATTTTGTTTTGCGCGCAAAGTACGTGCAGTTAGGTTGACTATGTTTTGTTATGGGAGCTTCAAGTGGCTAATCATATCATTTAACAGCTGATACTGTGCTGCGGAAAAGGAAAACTTTTAGTCGAAGGAGCAGACACAGAGAGGAACACTTGAAATGTTCCTATCTCTGTGTATTCCTTCGGCTAATATGTTTCCTTTTCCGCACCAGTCTTAGATATTAAACAACATGATTAGCTGCCACCAGCTCCCTGAGCACTCACAATCTTTTCATTTTTGGTGGTCAGGAATGGAGCGTGTGCGGAGTGTGCTTTAATGAGAAGTTTCCACGGGTTTTGTAAATACTTTATTAATAAATACATCTTACTCCCGAAAATCGAACGCCTTGGTACCGACACATTGTGAGTAGTTCGAAAGGCTGAACGCGCAGTGCCTAGGGAATTTTCCTTTTGAAAATGGAGAGATGGCTGCCGTCGTCTTTTGCCGTATTGTGTGAGCCTATTGAGCCAGCGGAAACAACCGTCTCTGATGTCTTGGCGAATCCGGTAGCGCGGTTTGTCGGTGGTTGTGCTTTCCTTCGGCGCAGTGCGAGAGGGCGGCAGTGTCGACAGAGCGATCCGCATGCGTTTCTCTTACAGGGGGTTTGCAAGTCGCACGTGGAGGATTAGGCGCGCTGTCTATTGTCAAATGAGCGAAGAATAATGTTTCCTTCTAGTAAACTGTTTCACCTCTGCCCCTTCCGAGGATGACTCCTTAGGCCTTCAGTCCTTAATGCGCTTGATTTGCGAGGAGCCCTCTGTGGCAATTGAAGTAATTGCGAGGGACGGAAATTTATCGCACCTGTTAGTCAGTAAATTGGCTGCTGTTCTAGGTCGTGACGTCATGCGCCCCTGCAGTATCCTTCCGTGTGACATAATATGCCCTATGACGCTGTGAGGTCACGTGGAGAGATCAACACTTCGTCATTCGGGAGCTGTATTGTTCTTTTTCTTTCACGTACTCTTGTTGTGCCGAGAAAAGGCGCAGGGCTGAGGATAGCACGGTCCGGGTTGGCATTTCCACTGAGCCTCTTGGTAAAAAGCTCGTGTTTCAGTTAATTGCGCCTAATTATATGTACGCTTGATTGATTATGACTGATTGCCCCTCTTTATATGTTTATGCCTTGCATACTCCGGCCTGTGTTTGCTTTTTGAGTCTTTGACCGGGTGTAGCGCGCTTTGTCGCGCTGGAGTGTGACACTTTTCGCATAAAATCCTGCCCATAAAGAATTATGTGCTACAATTCAGACCGTGAACCCATTATGTGTTAATAAATCAAACGCAAAGGAGTTCTCTGATTAGATTATTATTAGGTTACTATGCAAAGCGGCTGGTCCAAGACTTGTTATACACGGGGAAACACGAGTTCTAACCTAATGTATACTTGCCTAGAAAGCGGCCACACATACGTGCGATAAATTAAGACAGATTAACGAAACGTTACGATACTTTAAAGTACTTTAAAGCGCGTTTTCAACTGGTATGTTTAACGGGTCGGTATGTTTAACGGGTGGTATGTTTAACGGGAACCTTGTCCCTCGATTTTTGTTTAATGACGTGTTAAATGTGTCAGGTTGTTGCCTGCCTCAATCCTGGTGCTGGATACGGAACACGCCTTTTCTTGTGTAAGTCGCTCTGCGAACAAGACATTCAACGGAAAATATAATAAGGCACGAGATGGGATGCCGCGACCACAGCGACGATTGCGTCCGCTCTCCATATATGGCAGCATAATCTACAACCAACCGCCAGGACCACGACATCCGAGAGCACAACACGCCGGCTCATGTGACGGAATTTGTTACCGCAAGACTGCGTTCGGTGCATGGGCGGAAGGGATGTTAGATACACCAGTAGGTGACGCGCTCCATGCATCATGCTTTTGTAAATGTCGTCATTAACACGTCTGCGCACGCGTCAATATCGGGGCCTTCAACCACCTCGCAGCCGGAGTCGCCAGTCTGGAGGATTCAATCCACCCGCAAACGTCTACGTTCATGTCAAGGCTTACGTCATACCGAAATGCGGTTCCAGAAATCCACGTCGGTTTCGTTTATATGAGCTAAAGTGAAAGCGACAATGAGCCAGGGATACAACCAGTGCACCGTACACCACGATTAAGCCGAATCAAAAATAAGCTGCTAGAACCAAACACGAGTTGAAAAGATGAGCTGCCTAGGGTTGTCCAAAGTGCGACTGGTTGAACCCGAGCGGTGTGAACAACCGTCGTTACGCGCCATATATAAGACAAGCTCTGGCGTCAGTTGAACGTAACTAAACAAAAACGTCTGAACCGTTTTTCGTGATATCTGCATCATGCACGTGAAGAGTTTTAGCTTTCTTAATTTATTTACATATTTAGAATTGCTCTATAGTTTCCTTGCCACCTGGGAATGTTCCCATAACCGTGATGGTGTCAGCTTCAGAAAGTGCGTGCCGTTTCTTGCTGCTGACCCTTCAGTGTCTCGTGCCGTGTGTTCATGTCGCCCGTCGTCTTCGCTGCTGCTCGCTAGCCGCTAAACACGCTTATGTACAGGGTGTCACAAAAGAAAATTTACAGGTTTTCTTTACCGCAAAAATAAACTAGGCATTGCCAAATGCTCATTCTCCGCCCGAAGGTAGCTCTAGAGGTCACAACCAGATGCCAAAGTTTCAGCCCGATCCGATAACTTTATCAATAGTTATAAGTGATTTTCTGAAACTTTTCATGGGAAAAATGGAGTCCATTTTTTCCCGTTTTCGGTTTCTGGTGCTATAGAGCCCATGTATTTGAAAACTCCGTCGGCCGCCAGTTTCCCATTGAAATCTTCAGAAAATCACGCATAACTTTTGAATAATTTGTCGGATCAGGCTGAAACTTTGGCATCTGGTTTTGACCTCTAGCGCTACCTTTGGGTGGAGAATGAGTGTTCGGCGATGCCTAGTTTATTTTTGAGGTAAAAAAACAAACAAAAACCTGTAAATTTTCTTTTGTGGCACCCTGTAGATCGACAGATTCTTTTCGGACATAGCTTGAGTAACCTGAATAAATCACTACGCGATCTCAAATGTTCAGTGTAGTATTGTGGAAGGAACGTTCGCGAGGCCGTGACTTCTGAAATTGCTTGCCTCGTGTGCATGCTCATCAAAGCGAAGTATTTTTGGGGGTTATGATTATTTTCTTTCTACGTTCAATCGGATTACCCACAATTTTTGAAGAAAGCAGTTTAACCACTAGGGATGCTTATGCAGCGCGAAATCCAAGAGCTATTGAAAGTGTCCATGCAGTTTCAATTGCAGTATTGCAATTTAACGACGTAAATCGACTGATGACTCGGGATGTCGCTTTCGTTGTTGATGACAGCAAACGTTTTCTTGGTTGCTGATTAGATTAGACATGACTGCTTTTAGAACGCAGCTCTTAGGTGCCCATTTCCGGCCTGAGCGGCGTCGCGGTCGGCGTCGCCGTCAGCATAATGGCGCTGTGCATTATGGGAAACGTCCCATAATGCACCGCGCGAGCCCCTCCCCCGGGGTCACGTGGCCCGCCCCCAAGGTCACTTGACCACTTCGAGGTCACGGGACCCACCGAGGGCACATGACCACCGCAGGTCACGTGACCCCCCCCTCGAGGTCACGTGACCACCCCGAGGACATGTGACTCCCGAGGTCACGTGACCCCCTCTCCCCCGAGCCCGAGGTCACGTGACTACTCCCTTGAGGACATTGAAGAATGAGGGAGGAGGAGGAGAAAGAGGTGGAGGAGGAGGGGTATACCCTTCCCTGAGTACCCTTCCGTCCTCCTGAAGAGCTGCGCTCCGATTCGGTTTTACAGGGAGTTGTAAACGGCTTTCACTTTTTTAATGGCATTATCTTTTAACTAGAACGTTTCTTCTTTTATGTGTTCGCGCTTTCATGGCCAGGTATATTTTAGATCGAAATTCCCCTCGCGAAAAAAAATGGTGAGAGAAATTTCACGGCGCTGATGTGCTTGTCCTTGGCGTTTCTTTATCCACTGGTGGATATCATAATTTGCTCTCTAGCAGACGAGCTGCATAGTTCCTAGACGAATGATTATCGGCTGCTATTTTCTGGAAATAGCATACTGTCACAATATAAGCTTGAGCTCGGTTCGGTTGCCCGCGATTCTTGACTGGTAGCAGAAAAGTTTTTTTTTTCTGTGTGTGAATGACGTGTAGGCGTTTTTTGTTCAGTCAATTACGCTTTTTAACAGAAAATCCGCAGTTCTTCACTCGCGTAATCATACGAGTCTTATGCTAGCAATCCAATGAGGAATTTTGTCCACGCGTTCAAGGTGAATAAATTCAAACTCCTAGAGTTTTTATGTACAACGTGTCCACCCCTTGCACCCCTCCCACCCCCCCCCCTCCAAAAAAAATCACAGTGTTTTATTTACAGCAACAATAAACTACGCATCGTCACACTCTTATTCACAGCACAAACGTAGCGCTAGCGGTCCGAAACATATGTCAAGGTTTGTGGGATTTGTTAACTTTACCCATGGTCCTCATTGAGGTAAGTACCCACCCCGTAGCCCGCTTTTACGCGGCTACGGCCGGGTCCGTCCATTGACTGACTTTTTGGGCGCCGGTGGACAAGAGACAACACCAACAAAGTGAGTCCGTTTTCGACGTGTTTACTGACTCCAATGCCAACACGCTTTGCTCTTAAACATGAAAAGTCTGGGCGCTGGCTCAATGGCCAGTATCACCCGGTCGGTTTCCCGCGCTGCCGCAATAGACAGATTCGCGGGAAGTCAGAGGCCCACAAAGAAAAACCGAGCTTCGTAGAGCCAGGGCCGCCGCCGACGAGAGCCCCCGGCCCTCCTTCGGGGCCGGCTTATGTAGCCTCGGAGATATGGACGGGCCCGGGGAGGCCACTAGCGGTCACGTCCCCTATCGCTCTAAGGGTTGCGCCGGTGGCAGATTCATCATACGTGGGCAAGCAAGAGCCGGCCCCTTCGGGGAATTCGGCCTCGGTTCCTTCTATCCGGGAGGCCACTACCATTGGTGACGACGACTACCACGGCCTGCTTGAAGCTAGGCCTAGATAGGGATATAGGGAACCCCATGGTTCCCCCAAGTTTCAGAACGAGCCGTTATCTTATATGAATGCTACAAGTGATTTTCTGGAAATTTCGATGGGAAAAACACAAACTGGCGGCATAGAGCTCTATGTTTTAGATAGCTCAGTTGGCGCCATTCTTCCATTAAAAATCCAGAATATCATTTTTTAACTTTTTAATGAAACGCTGTTTACATTTGGCGTCTGGTTCTGACCGTTGAACTCTATTTTTGTGCGGAAAAAGAGAATTTGGCGATGCGTAGTTAAGTCTCACAGTAAAATAAGCATGTAAACTTTTTGGAGGACACCCTCTACATACATCACGTAGTAGTGACTCCGCCACAAAGTAGACCTATGTTCGCTGGACTCACTGCGGGCAGCAGCAATGTTTGCACCAAATTCCGGTGAGCTAAAGCAAGACTCCAACTAAGCAAGCAAGGCTTTTTAACTTCCATTATTGGAACTGTATTTTAAGCTATAATCTGATGTAAATATTTGAATGGCGATATAGCATTACGTTTTTCACGAATCAAAAGAACAGTGTGCCATCGCCAAATCTGCACACGGGAACGTGAGCAGATTACACACACCGTGCTTATGAACGCTGAAAATGGCACTGACAGAAATGAAGGGCCCTGATTAAATTCACGCGTTGCGCTTCTTTACGGCACCGATATTCATTGGTGTGTGAACGCGCGGGACACGTGTCACCAGACAGTCATGAAAAAAAGAAACTTGCAAAACTAGCATGGCGTTTTTACAACTCGTTTCAGAGCTACTCCTTTATTTGCTTCCAAAAGTCTCACGGGGGAACGCCCCCAGTGCATTGGCGCTTTTGGCGGTACTTCTAATGGAGAGTTAGGGTAGTCGCCTCTCTCTTGCCTTGATTCAACAAAGCGCACTCTCCTCGCAACTAGAACTACTCGAGATCCTTTTGAGTCGATCGCAACTGCTGGGCTCAGAGCGCTCTAATATGCTCGGACCAGTCTCGGAAGTAAAACTTCTTGATATTGATAACAAATAAAAAAGATTTGACACAGTACAATAGGCCATTCAGCAAAAGTTTCATTCAAAACATAACACGTAAAAAAATACAGCAGCATGCGTGTTCATTTATGCAGAACTATTTCCAAACATTTTCATTTTGCGTGTTCATTTATGCAGAACTATTTCCAAACTATTTCCAAACATTGGCTTTCGTTCCGAAAGCCAATGTATGGAAATAGTTGTCAAATCCTTGCGTTTTCGACAGTTAACGCGCTACGAGAGCGGTCATGCGTACGGCAGAACAAACAATTAATAATCCGCATTTTTTATCGCGATGGATTATCGTGTCAGCATCACCCACAGAGCATGGGAGGTATCGCCACGTGGCAAATCACACTGAATTATAGTAGGCTCTTCCTTTTTTTTTTTTACAACCCACACCTATGAAAGCGCTTTTGACAAACCTAAGAATGTCTTGATGCGTCCACAAAACCCGGTAAAACAACAGCGACCTCTGCAAGATGTTTCTACATCGATTAGGTTTAGCGGGTTTACCACCCTGAGATAAAGGATCTCGTTAATGCACTGGGAATACTTCCCACGTCCAGTCTTTCTGTCACGGTTATAAGCGAATGCCGTTCCGCCCGTTGTAATCCTCGCACCGTCAGTCGCACAAGCAGTTTGTAAAATCAGATATCCATCGCCGTCTTGCCAAGCCCCGCAGACCACTGCCGGCCATCGTAAACAAACCTACGTGATTCCCGCCCAAGAACTACACTCTAAAAAAAGGAGGAGAAAGGTAGCAACGGCGACTGTTCCTCCTGATGTGGTCAATCAAGTTGCCCAGAGAAGGGAGGAACGGAAGTTTCGATGAAAGGAGGAGGTCCAGTTCCTCCCTGTTTAGTTGGCGCAGGGGTAGAACATCGCACTACTGACCACGTCGTCGAAGGTTCGATCCGTGGAGCCGCGGTGTGTTTTTGTTTTGTTTTTTTTGTTAAGTGTTTTTTTATTTTTTTATTTACCAAAACAGGCATAAACAAACCCAGACCGATGGAACGAAAATTAAAGTCCTCATTATCCACCGACGCCAAGGAAAACTTGCTACAAGCTTCATCAGCGCGCTGTTTGATAAACAAGATTTGGGTACCCAGGTTCGATCTAAGACGCGTTTACGCAGAGGCCAAGACGACGAGGTCGGTCCTTCAGTCGTTTTTTTGCCGCAGCGTTTTTGACATTCACAAAGAAAGAAGTTTAATAAGGTTGATAGCTGGGCTAGTTGGTAATCGTTGTACATAATGGATTAAAACAGCGCAAGGATACAAAAAGGAAGAGACAAACCAGACAGGACAGAGCGCTGACTCGCAACTAAAGCTTCTTTACTCAACGAGAAAGAGAAAGAGAAAGAAAAAAAGATACAAAAAAATACAAAAAAAGAAGACGAAACATTTACATTATTTTACGCAATCGCACGCGCACCTTTCACCCATGGTAGCTGACTACGGCACGCACTGGACCCTCATTGTCAACTTCAGGAATTCCAGCTCCTTGCCTGACAACGCCACTGATGCTGCGCTGATACAGTTATTTCCTCTACTCTGGATGTGGAAGGCCTCCAGCACCTCGCGTGTCACTTTGTCCCTGTGTCGTCCCAAGATGGCGGTGGCACTAAAAGATGGCTCGCACAGGCACTCTTTGCAGTGAACCGATAGGTGGCCTCCCACTGTCGCTCCGAGGGAGTACCTGTGTTCGCGGAGCCTTTCATTCAGGCACCGTCCAGTTTGTCCCACGTAGGTGCGGCCGCACGAGAGGGGGATACTGTAGACCACTCCCGTGACACATGGGACGAACGGCCTGACGTGCTTCTTGCTACACTTGTTCCTGGCGGTTCCTTCTGCCTTCGCCTGAACTCTGGGGCAGATCTGGCTCATTTTTTTGTGGTGCGGAGAAAACCACTGGGATTCCATATCGGTTTCCAACATTTTTTAAATTGTGAGAAATCCTATGTAAATATGGGATAAGTACAGGGCTCTTGCGTTCCACATCCCGTTGTGTAGATTGGCTGCCCTTTACTTTCTTCAGCAGTTTGCTTGTGACGTCTGAAAGTAGTGTCGTCGGATAGCCAGCTTTCCTCAGTCTGTCCGTCTGTAGCCTAAAGCTCTCCCCAGAGTGTGGAGGCATGATTTTTGAGCGCTGAGCTCAGACACGATATGACTATGCCCCTCTTCACAACTTTCGAGTGAGCCGACCTCCAGTCGAGGATGCCTTTCTTGGATCGTGGACGATAGGTCCAGCAGACATGCGAGTCTCCTAGGAGCAGAGAAAGGTCCAGGTACTAGAGTACCCCTTCTTTTGGGACCTCAAAGGTGAACCTAAGGCCTCCCCCACACTTCTCGAATACAACCATCACTGTGTCGACCAGCGTTTCCAATAATCCAGATCTTTTGAAAAACACCAAAAAGTCGTCTACGTAGCGGATTATCTTGATAACACTCGTGCCGCCCAGCTCTCTTTCAATGGCACAGTCCACTTCACCGAGGTAAATGTCACTTAAGACGGGGGCTACGCATGAGCCGATGCACACACCCGACCTTTGCCGGTAGCACCCATCCCGCCACCCTACTACCATTGACTGGAGATAGAATAACAACAGTTCCAAAAAGCTTTCCAGGGATACACCACTAGAGCTTCTGAAAGCCAGTTCTCCATTGGCTTCGATGCAGCCTTTCACTGCTTCCAGCAGTCTGTCGTGCGGCAAAGAGTAAAAAGATTTTCCACGTCGATACTGCAAGCGTGCCTCATCTCTGGACTCTCGGCTTCGAGGTACTCTACAAGCTCCAAAGAATTGGAAACCCTAAAAGGGTCCTTGATATTCAATGATGACAACTGTTTTTGAAGGTAGGAGGCCAACTGCCTTTGCCACGACCCCTTATCGTTACAATGGCTTGAAAGGGCACCCTTCTTTATGCGTTTTGGCGCTGAAAAACGCTTGCAGGTGTACATTCTCCGCTTTTCCTACTCTCCCCGCTAGCTGGGTTAAGGCCAGGCGATCACAACGTCCTTTCGCCCTGTCTCGAAGTTTCTTCAGATCTACATTGACCTGTCTGAAATTTTCTCAATTGCCGCGTTTGCCTTTTCATTGAACATTCCCTTTGGTAACACAACAAATTGACCCTCTTTGTCAGATAACATGACATGTAGTTCATGTAGTGACATGTAGTTGGTAGACAATGAACTACATGTCATGTTATCTGACAAAGAGGGTCAATTTGCTGTGTTACCAAAGGGAATGTTCAATGAAAAGGCAAACGCGGCAATTGAGAAAATTTCAGACAGGTCAATGTAGATCTGAAGAAACTTCGAGACAGGGCGAAAGGACTTTGTGATCACCTGGCCTTAACCCAGCTAGCGGGGAGAGTAGGAAAAGTGGAGAATGTACACCTGCAAGCGTTTTTCAGCGCCAAAACGAATAAAGAAGGGTGCCCTTTTCGAGCCATTGTCACGGAAAGGGGATCGTGGCAAAGGCAGTTGGCCTCCTACCTTCAAAAACAGTTGTCATCATTGAATATCAAGGACCCTTTTAGGGTTTCCAATTCTTTGGAGCTTGTAGAGTACCTCGAAGCCGAGAGTCCAGAGATGAGGCACGCTTGCAGTATCGACGTGGAAGATCTTTTTACTCTTTGCCGCACGACAGACTGCTGGAAGCAGTGAAAGGCTGCATCGAAGCCAATGGAGAACTGGCTTTCAGAAGCTCTAGTGGTGTATCCCTGGAAAGCTTTTTGGAACTGTTGTTATTCTATCTCCAGTCAATGGTAGTAGAGTGGCGGGATGGGTGCTACCGGCAAAGGTCGGGTGTGTGCATCGGCTCATGCGTAGCCCCCGTCTTAAGTGACATTTACCTCGGTGAAGTGGACTGTGCCATTGAAAGAGAGCTGGGCGGCACGAGTGTTATCAAGATAATCCGCTACGTAGACGACTTTTGGTGTTTTTCAAAAGATCTGGATTATTGGAAACGCTGGTCGACACAGTGATGGCGGTATTCGAGAAGTGTGGGGGAGGCCTTAGGTTCACCTTTGAGGTCCCAAAAGAAGGGGTACTCCAGTACCTGGACCTTTCACTGCTCCTAGGAGACTCGCATGTCTGCTGGACCTATCGTTCACGATCCAAGAAAGGCATCCTCGGCTGGAGGTCGGCTCACTCGAAAGTTGTGAAGAGGGGCATAGTCATATCGTGTCTGAGCTCAGCGCTCAAAAAATCATGCCTCCACGCTCTGGGGAGAGCTTTAGGCTACAGACGGACAGACTGAGGAAAGCTGGCTATCCGACGACACTACTTTCAGACGTCGCAAGCAAACTGCTGAAGAAAGTAAAGGGCAGCCAGTCTACACAACGTGATGTGGAACGCAAGCGCCCTGTAGTTATCCCCTACTTACATAGGATTTCTCACAATTTAAAAAATGTTGGAAACCGATATGGAATTCCAGTGGTTTTCTCCGCACCACAAAAAATGAGCCAGATCTGCCCCAGAGTTCAGGCGAAGGCAGAAGGAACCGCCAGGAACAAGTGTAGCAAGAAGCACGTCAGGCCGTTCGTCCCATGTGTCACGGGAGTGGTCTACAGTATCCCCCTCTCGTGCGGCCGCACCTACGTGGGACAAACTGGACGGTGCCTGAATGAAAGGCTCCGCGAACACAGGTACTCCTCGGAGCAACAGTGGGAGGCCACCTATCGGTTCACTGCAAAGAGTGCCTGTGCGAGCCATCTTTTAGTGCCACCGCCATCTTGGGACGACACAGGGACAAAGTGACACGCGAGGTGCTGGAGGCCTTCCACATCCAGAGTAGAGGAAATAACTGTATCAGCGCAGCATCAGTGGCGTTGTCAGGCAAGGAGCTGGAATTCCTGAAGTTGACATTGAGGGTCCAGCGCGTGCCGTAGTCAGCTACCATGGGCGAAAGGTGCGCGTGCGATTGCGTAAAATAATGTGAAATTTTCGTCTTCTTTTTTGTATTTTTTTGTATCTTTTTTTTTCTCTTTCTCTTTCTCGTTGAGTAAAGAAGCTTTAGTTGCGAGTCAGCGCTCTGTCCTGTCTGGTTTGTCTCTTCCTTTTTGTATCCTTGCGCTGTTTTAATCCATTATGTACAAAGAAGTTTAAACACATCCGTCATGAGCCGCTAAGCTTCGAAACGATGCCGACACTGCTACGTACACTGGGCGGCTGCGATCAGCTGCGATAGCGGCGGGCTTCGGGCCTCGGCCTCTTCGGCCACATTTCGTAACTCGGCTGCCTCGGCCGCCTCGACTGCCGGACCCTGACCCTGCACTCTAAGAAAAAAATGGAGGTAAAAGGTAGCAACGGCGCGTCTTCCTTCTTTCTACTGACGCGCCCCCAAGCGGACTCGAGAAGAAGGGAGGCATCTTCTTTAGGTTTCTTTTCTCGAGCACGTCGCGCACGTTGTTAAATAAATATTGTTGAGTTGATTGAGCTTCAGCGGCTGCGAAGGCCGCCATTAATTCCGTCTTCTAGTCCAAACGTGCAGAACATTTCGGTTGCATTGACGTTTTTACCACTAATTTTTTTCAAACGAACAAATGAAGCCGCTAGAA
The DNA here is from genome assembly GCA_037355805.1 of Ixodes ricinus. NCBI lineage: Eukaryota > Metazoa > Arthropoda > Arachnida > Ixodida > Ixodidae > Ixodes > Ixodes ricinus. The sequence continues at coordinate 50,797 of JAZHYW010052140.1, forward strand.
ACAGCGAAGTTCCGGAGCAGTGCCAGCAGCGCTACGTACAGTGGGTAAGATGGCCGTCTCTGGATTGAGGGGATTGCGGGACGTACGCACGCGGAACTAAAGTAGCGGAACCACGCGGAACTGTATTGACGTTTTCGACGTTATGGAAATCGCAGGAACTGTGTCCAAGGCAGGCAGGTTTTCCTGCCGGCTGCCTGAGTGCCTTCCGTGCTGAGTTCGGTTCTGCTTTCCTGTGCCGAGTGCCAACCGGCGTTCAACATGGTTCTGTATTTCTGCGTGTCAGCAACATAGCAGCAACATCGTGATGGCAATGTTGTGCGCAGTGAACAGAAGACTGGAATTATCGCCGATGTGGCCGTGTGTTCGCGTATGAGTGGTGTAACAACAAGATGAGATGACGTAAACTGTCGGGCATTGATGCCGCTGGTCGGGCCGTGATCGGAGGGGGCGGGGTGTCGCAGGTTGACATTCCGCTTTACATTAAAGAGTTTAAAGGCCTACGTGCACTTCACGCTTTCCATATTTGTCCGCCTCCTCCTTTCTTATATCCTCTCCACTTTATACCTCGCCGTAACTTGGCTCACCTCACAGCTTAGGAGAGGGGAGCGCTAAAAGGATTATCTTCCCTGCAGAAAACCGACGTTGTACGTCGGCCTTTAAGACCACTTGAGAAATTAGGTGCAGTCGATCGACGTGCGGATAATCATGTTGGAACGCTGGTCTGAACGGTAAGCTCCTATAGTACAGTGGCCAATGTGACTCGGTCCCCGAGAGCGATTGCGCTCTGGTGAAAAGACTGAACAGTACGAAATAATGACGGAAAGTACTATATTTACAATGAAATTTTAGCATAAAAAAGGTAAAATCGAAAAAAGCTATCCTTTATTTTGCTGTTTAAATATACTACGGTTCCTGGAGAAACTGCCCTCCAAGTGGCGCGCTGGGATGAGCGTTAAACGTTTTCGAGCTCGCCACGGGGTAGCTCCGTACACTTAACACCTGCCGCAAGTCGCGGCTTTGACTGCATTCAAGTTGATCGAAAAGCGATCTCTCTGCCCGTGAAGCATCACTTCCAGCTGAGTGAATGTCCGCTCTACACAGATTAATTCAAGACGGCAATTGCAGCCGTGCGCGAACAGCACAAATAGAAAAACAAACACTACAATAGAAATACTGGCTAGGAAGTGCCTTGCGGGGAAACAAACCCCGGCTTAGAACCGCATTGGAGCGGCTCGACTTATTGGCTTTGAAATAATTACGGCTTGATCGAGCGTTTTCTTTTAATAAGAGATTCATCCCCTGAGCAATTAAAAATACTCTCAGATGTATGACATTGCTGGTAAAAAATCAACATGCTGGGAATATTTTTTATTGCTTAGGAGTCACCGAAAAATTCCGTACGTTCAAAACGACCAGTATAAAAGACGGAAACGCAGAGCTCGGGAGTAGTGATCGGGTTGGTGTGCTGTTGTATTGCTGTTTGTATGCTGTTGTATTGATGTATGTGTATGCCAACGAGGTAGAGGGGCTTAGAGTGATAAACCGGAAGTTGGGAAGTGGCACCCCCGGTTGCCGCCATTTTGTACGCAAAAGTGACCACACGTCACGTGACCTCACAAGAGCCTTGACGTCACGGGTAAGATGGCAGCGCCCAGAGCTGGGGAATGCGAGTTTGTTCAGTGCGCGGTACCCGCGATGTGTAGCTGCTTTCCGACGACTTCGGTCTTCGTGCTCGCTGACGCAGGTATAATGTGAAAATATGAAGAAATGAGACTTTATTACCTTTTTCCGTAAGATCGCCCTGTATCATCGGGATATTAACACCTGCGAGACAGCATCAGCCGTATCGCCGTACCGGTGCTCGGATTCCCGGATGTGTTCGATGGTCGATAGAACTTTGAGTGCTTTTAGCATGCAATTTTCGCTTTCTCTTAGCTTTGTTTGAACGTTGGAATGTCTGAGAATCGACGCGAAATGTATACATCGGACGTAGGGCCTAGGAGAATTCGTTTCAGCCCTAGGTAACTGCATAATCACAGCCAAATTTTAGCGAGAAAGCTCCTGCTATCTTTACGTTTTGTACTTGTAAACGATTTGACGATATAACTCCTATCATAATATATTCGCATTTTTCTAGCTTCGTTTGAACGTCTGAGAAGCGAAGCGAAAGGTATACGTCGCGTGAGGACCTAGGGGAAGTTGTTTCAGCCCTGCGCCACCGATTATCCATATAAACTTTTAGCGAGGAAGCTCCTGCGATTTTTAACCTTTTGTGCTGATCGACGACTCTACATTCGATCGCGTTTCTTCCTTTTTTTGTGAGTGCGAATCGCACACTTACTTTCAGCTGCGAGGATGACGTTTTTATTGAGTGGGGGGATGAATAAATCGTTTCAGGCACCTTCTTCAATGCTATTCGACTTGCTATTTTTGGTGTGCGCATAGATTAATTGCAAATTTTTCTCTTTCGTAGGTTTTATTTCAGCAATACTTTTTTTCATCAAGAGTGCATTGTATTAGTCGGTCAATTATTTACTTGTTCTAGTTACCTGTACAAGATGATTCATATTTGTGTTCACCCCTTGCCCGAAAAGCAGTCTTGTTGAAAAATGTTGACTACCATTCCTTTCGGTCTCTTCAATACACTTCTTTTTAAAATGTGGGCTGCCTATACCTCGTATTACCATAACCTGGAAGAGGGCAACCGCCACAGCCCCTCGTGCCAATCAGATTGACGGAGTGAAGGCATGTGACAAATCTGTGCTGACGAGCACTCTGATGATATGTTGTCATGTGCCTCTCTCCAACATGCATATTGACTCACCAAGATTGTAGCCTTCACCGCTTGCCAAATTGTGATGGAACGAATTACAGTAGCTACTACTCTAATTGCCCAAGGCCTTCATACTTTGGGCATTTGTTCGATAAGAATGTTATTTCCGCGATCACTGTGAACTCGGCTGAGCACCTATTGGACTCGAATGCTGCATTAGCGTTCGACTCGAACTGGGGTATATTCGTGTGCTTTGCACCGAAAAACAATGGCGACAGTTGTGTTGCTTGATGGGGTTTTGCAAAGGGTCTATTGTGTCATACGTATTGGAAGTGTCCTGCTTTATAATATAACAATGCATGAACACATACCATTAAACTAGATGCTCAGAGGTGTGTTTGTTTTTGCAATTAACAAGTTACAGCAGTGTGCTTTAATGTTATTATCATGTGCGTAGTTTTAAGTATCCTCTCAGCAATGCCTACAAAGGCCCCTGGAGAGAATAAATACATCACTGGAGTTGGTTTTCGGATGCGCCATATGTTCAGGAGAAGTGGAACGAGTGCAGCCCAATGCAACCAGTCTGGTATGTCCCATTAATTAATATTGAGGGGTCAGAGATGCGAGTGTCCCCAAAAGTTCCAGCACGTGCGGTGAACACAATTCTTTGTGTAGAGACTCTGAAGGCATAAAGGCGAGCGAAAATATGTTTATTAGGTTAGTGTATCAAATATGTTGATTTCCACTTGATTACATAATTATTGGTTCTTTGCAAATGGCTCCATAACGAGTTTTTCTGCGACAGTCTCATGTCAGGCGTTCAGTCATAGTACCTGTGCTGCTTGTTGTCGGATGATGCTCCTGGCACGTCGGTGTTCAGTTTGGTCGAGTGGCAACTTTGACCGACTGATGCCGTCTTGTAATCATACGTCATGTGCGGCCACTGACATCTGATGCACTGAAGCTGCAGGGCTGGCTTCTAATCCGCAAATTTTCCTGGTAGTTTTCTGCATCAATGCAGCAAGCTCGGACATGTATGAATGCTTCGGTGTTAAGGTATCTCGTTGAATCGGCATTGAATAGTAACGGGTAGCCGATGACGGTCGTCGTGACTTTGTGGCATAAGTCGCCCTCGGATCGTCCGATGCCGCTTCGCTCGAAGATGACTCCAGATGAATAGCCTGTCGAACTTGTTCCGAAACAATCTCGGCAATCAAAATAAAAGCCGGGCAACTGATGGCAGGAAGTAGCTTCCCAATCTCCTCCCGGACAACGTTGTGGATGTCGCGGATGCCTGGGAGGCTGGCGTCGAAGTTGCAGCTGGACGACTCGAGTGTCGCGAAGCTGGGGAGTTGTTGATAGCGACAGGATCGGGCCTGAAGTGTACATTCAATATTGGAAGCCGCGGTGATATGAACCCTTCGACTGTTGTCGTGGAGGTGCGAACAAGGCTGCCGGAGGTGTTGTACCTCACATGAGGGACATGGGATTATTAGCTTCTTGTCTTCTGTAGAATCGGGGTTGGCGTGGGTGCTCGATCACGCCCAAGACATCTTCCACAAAGGCGGTGACGCTCTCGTTGGGGCCGCATCCTGGACAAAATCAGGAATTCGGCCCTCCCGGTCAATGTTGGCTGATGAACGTGCACTTCAGCTCGATCTTGCAAACTTCCTACGACGTTAAGGAGGATTCGTAGTTCTCAAACCAGTGCCCGGCAGTTTCTTCCACGAGAAGTATAGGTTCTGCAGGAGCTGGTTGTCCGTCTACCTACTGTGGCGGGCGTCGACGTCTTCATACACCTTGCGTGAAAGGGCATCAGAGTGCGAGGTGCGACGGGCATGAATACGATGATGGGAGCGGACGTGGTTCGCTGCTACAGGTTTGCCATTGTTGGCTTAGTCAGCTTCGGTTTTTCTGGCAAAAGACCGAATTCCGGTGGCTCTTGCTGGTAGCAGCGACTGGCTCGGATTGCAGGTTCTTCGTGGTGCATTTCCAAGGTTCGTCCTTGCGGTACTCGCTCGTCTTGCGGTTTTTCTGCCAAGCTTGGGATAGGACTTGGTTTACGGCTGGTCGGGCGTTTAAGACGCGGGATAATCCGCTACCCGTGTTTTAATTGTTATCGGGCAACTCGGCTGAGGAGCCGCCAGGGTCCACACAGAGTTAAGGGCTATGGGTAAAGTGTGAAGCACCTCCACAATAACATACGATGACAGCTGAGTATGGCCTGGAACTTTCCAGAATAGCAAATATTGATAGAAAATAGGACTGGAGCAAGCATCTGTGACAATATAACAAAACAGACAGAAGAGAGTCTATCCTGACCACTAAAAAAGCTGCATTGTTTTAGAGGCATTCTGTTCGAATAAATCCTCTCCTTCGGGGTTTGGCGACTGCCGTGGACAAACTCAACTGAAATGGATGTGGAACCACTTTCCTGGTAATGAGCCGCTGCAGACTATCGTCGCAAAGTGGCGTGAACAGGTGGACTGGGTAGGTAACACGCGCGATGAAATGTCCATACAGCTTGCAATTCGCGTACCGAGTGTTGATGAAACTTGTGTCGACGAAACGTGCGACAGACAAGCGGAATCAATACCAACTGCAACACCTGTGCTCCGTGAAAGTGTACGTCTACGCCAGAACAGTTTAGGAAGCAGCATAGCATCACCTAAAGCACGGCACAGGAACTACCAACTTGAAGCAATTGAAGGCAGCTCTCCGGTGCGCCGCACAACCAAAGTGAGCCTTCGGTCATTTGAACAAAGCGGCACCACGATTTCACACTGCCAAGCACGACTCACGCAATTTCCGTCGCTAAACTGCGTATCCAAACATATTGCACACGCTTCACTGCAGACCTCGAAGATTCCGATGGTCAACGAGAGCACAGAAACGTCGCCTTAAAATTTACTTGCGGTATCCGAATCAATCCGAGGTCCGAGCAACGTAGGGCCGATTGTCTCTTCCGTGGCAATATCCCCATCGGTCACCAGCGAAATGCACACCGTTCCTCCTTCTGTTCACGTTATACCTACGTCAGACACCACGCTGAACTCTGAAGTCGCTTTCGACCGGCCTTATATGACGGCTTCCGCGTCTGAAATCAACTCGCCGACACGAACGACAACAAACAACGCATCCGACAAGCTCCGGCCCAGCTGGGACCAGCCGCTGCCTGGGCGCTGCCATCTTTCCTGTGACGTCACGTATTTGGTTTGGTCATGTGACGTGTGGTCACATTTGCGTACAATGGCAGCCGCCTTATGGGGGTCACTTTCGAGTGCAGACCGGAACCCCGGTTTATCGCTCTAAGCCCCTCTACCTCGTTGGTGTATGCGCTCTATGTATGTTCAGCTGATGCTTGTACCGTAGAACGCGTAATCTGTCTACCTCTGTGAAATAGAGGGCCCCGAAGCGCAATGGTGGCGTCAGAAAATAAAATATTTTTTGAAGAACATGAATTGTGCGGTAACTAGCGCCCCCTAGCCTACCTACTTGCGATCAATCTGCTTGACCTTGGCATCTAGTGTGCAAGCGATTTAACCTCCTTTTACGCTACGCGGCTACGCCATAATTTCGTGTTACCGTGCTGAAACAAGCCAAGAGGCTGCTTCGGATTTGCTTTATTTGAGAGCGGCTTTTGGTTTTGCGGGCGAATGGTTTACCACTCCTTCGTGATGTGCGGTTGACGGAATGGTTGACGAGAGGAATTGTGGCTCGAGGAATAGCAAAGGTAAGACAAAGTGCGCGAACAGGGTCACTGGGTGCCGGTTGTCTCCGCCTAACATCGCAGTGCTGGCGATGAGACGACTGAGTGACTGCATGCTTTCGAAACCTAAGTTCCTTTACCTGCAGGGGGAAGGCGGCTTCGGAAATAAATACAGTTCGCGGAAAGCTCGTGTTACGTTTTTATTTTCAGCTCCTCTCGCTCCGTACAATAGACTTCGTGTTCTCGTTAAGGCTTATTGAGCTCGATTTGCTCTATTCGTGGCCGCCATATTGAGATGCAGGCGACGGAGGAAGTTTTGCTCCCCTGCTTTAGGGACGAAAGTTCCTCCTTTCTGAAGGAACATATGTGTCAAGAGCGTTCCTCCCTTTAGGGAGGACTATACTGACCCTTTTTTTCTAAGAGTGTACATAAAACCTGCGCCGCGCAGCACTCCCACGGCTACACACGGAGTGCAAGAAAGCGCTCTGGGAGGGAGGGGTGCCTTCGGAAAGAACCAGCTGATCAGGCAACCGCACTCCTTTCCACCAGCCGATCTCGCGCGCGCCGAAAAAACCAAGCGAATTCGCCTGAAGACAAGCACAAACACATTCAGAGGTTTTACGCCTAAGCTCTACAAGCCAGGGGCTGCTCCGAAAAGCTATAAAACGTTGCAAAATGGCGGAACAGCCAACACCCACAGTCGAGAAATCTGCCAGACCGGAGATGGGGCGACAATGGTGAGTATATTGTAATTCGTTAAGATATTATATCTTCCATCTCCTCCAAAAGTGATCGGTTACTTTTTGGTGGTGTTTCCGCCGTCTTTGAAAGTCATTAGAACTAGCGTTTGCAGAGCTGGGATGTTCACTATGAGGCAGTGTGGCCAGTAGCTATCCTATGAGGAGGTGGGTTGCAGTGGGGGGGGGGGGGGGGTGGTTCTGAAATATCTTAAATACAAAAAGTTTGAAGGTCAGAAGTGGATTACAGCTTCGATATCAATCAATATAGGGGTCAACTCCTCCAATCTTAGGTAACAGTGTCCTAACACATTTGGAGGAGTTTTGTCACAAGGAACCATCTGTTCCCCACCAAGTAGCCTTTTCCCCTATAAAACGCCACTCGATTCGATAATACGGAACCATAGCTATGACTACCTCACTGCGTATATTGTTACATACTTCTGACAGTTCGCGGTTTGCACGGCGGAATGTCCTAGCGTTACTTATCTTTATTACGCGGCAAACTAATCCACGAGAAATAAATTTTCTAAGAGCAAGAATAAACGTTTCGGTCGTCAAGTCACTCACAAGCTCAAGATGCACAACTCTTCTTAACCTAGACGCAGTCCTCATAAAAGAGAGGATCAGTCAAGTCTCTCCCGGGAACCTTGAAAGTTATACACTGTGTCATTACCTCTTAAGTGGCTTATCGTGCTCTTACTATCCAGAATTTGTTTTCTCAAAGATTCGTTAAGGTGTCGCCTAGAGCAGTATGTCAGAGGTGCTCATCTGCAGAGCGACTCAGTAATTAAGTTAACTTATGGCTGTCAGGAAGAATGATAGGATGCTTCTTGTTCATCTCTAGTTGTGTCTTATGTAGCCTTCTGCCGAATAGGATAACATCATTGCAGTCGAAAACCAGTGTAAAAAACTAAAAAGGGAGTTTATGTAAATAGTTTTTTTTCTTTATTGAAGCCTGCGATCTCTTGACCGTGCCTTTTTCTTTAGGTATGTTTCACGAATGTGGTTTCCGACTTATTGATTCCTGTGGCGGTTAGACCTCATACTTTGCCTGCCAGCTGTTTGCAGTTGTGTAGAAAATGAAGGACCGAGACAGTTGCTTGAAGAAGATGATACAAATTTCTATGATGTTCAGGACTTATTATGGGTTCGAAGATCAAGGTACTGCTACAAGTCTTTGGTTATTTCTCTTCTCCTGTACATAGTGTCTCCTCTATTCTTTTGTGTTCTATCAATTGTCCAGGCCAGTCATTTGATGATCGGCTTAACATTTCAGAACTTTCTACCATCTTTTGGTTATCGCATGTGAAACAGCAGTAAATTCATTGGTCAAAATATTAACAGTGTTTTAAGAGCCAAGACAACGTCTTTACTCTGTGGGTTTCGTTAGTTGTGGAATGTCAGAGACTCTATCAGCAACAAAAAGTTTCCATCTTGCTGCTGAACTATTGATCCAGTGCAAAACGATTATCGAGTCCTACCGAAGATAAACGTCATGTGCGAGAGTTTCCAAGGTGTCGCGGGGGCATCGTGCATTGTTATACACGGGGAAACACGAGTTCTAACCAAATGAATACCTGCTTACAATGCAGCCACACAAACGTGCACATAAATTATGACATATTAACGATACATTACGATGCTTTGAAGCGCGTTTTCAACTGGTATGTTTAACTGGTCGTAGAATCTGGTTCCCCGATTTCCGTCTAATGACGTGTTAAATGTGTCAGGTTGTTGCCTGCCGCTATCCTGGCGCTGGATACGGAACACGCCTTTTCTTGTGTTAGTCGCTCTGCAAACAAGACATTCAACGGAAACCATAAGAAGGCACGAGATGGGATGCCGCGACCACAGCGACCATGGCGTCCGCTCGCCATTTATGGCAGCATAATCCTCAACTAACCACCAGGATCACGACATCCGAGAGCACAACTCGCCCGGCTCATGTGACGCAACTTGTTACCGCAAGACTGCGTTCGGTGCATGGGCGGGACGGGATGTTAGATACACCAGTCGGTGACGCGCTCCAGGCAGCACGCTTTTGTAAATGTCGTCATTTACAGGTCTGCGCACGCGTCAATATCGGGGCCTTCAACCGCCTCGCAGCCGGAGTCGCAAGTCTACTGGATTCAATGCACGCACAAAAGTCTACGGTCATGTCAAGGCTTGCGTCATGCCGAAAGGCGGTTGCAGAAATTCACGTCGGTTTCGTTTATATAAACTAAAGTGAAAGCGACAACGAGCCAGGGATACAACCTGTGCACCGTACATCACGATTAAGCCGATTCAAAGAGTGGCTGCTACGAACCAATCACGAGTTGAAAAGATGAGCTCGCTAGGGTTGTCCAAAGTGCGACTGGTTGGTCGCGAGCGCTATGAACCGCCGTGGTTACGCGGCATATAAGGCAGAGCTCTGACGTCAGTTGAACGTAACTAAACAAAACCGTCTGAACCATTTTTCGTGATATCTTCCTCCTGCATGTAAAGGGGTTTAGCCTTTTTTTAATTTATTTACATATTTACAATTGCTCTACAGTTTCCTTGCCATCTGGGAATGTTCCCGTAACCATGCATGATGGTGTCAGCTTCAGGAGGTGCGTGCCGGTTCCTCCTGCTGATCCTTCTGTGTCTCGTGCCGAGTGTTCGTGCCGCCCGTTGTCGTCTTCGCTGCTGCTCCGCTAACCGCTACACACGATTTTGTAGACTGACAGAATATTTTTGGACATATCTCGAATAACGTAAATAAATCAATACGTAATCTCAAATGGTCGGCGTAGTATTGTGGAAGGAACGTGGGCGAGGCAGTGACTTCTGAAATTGCTTGCCTCGTATGCATGCTCGTCAAAGCGAAATATTTTTGGGGAAATATGATTATTATCTTTATACGTTCGATGGGATTACCAATAAGTTTTGAAGAACCCAGTTTGAACATCAGGGATGCTTATGCAGAACGAGATCTGGGCTATTGAAAGTGTCCATGCAGTTTCAATTGCAATTTAACGACGGAAATCGACTGCTGACTCGGGACGTCGCTTTCCTTCTTGATGAGAGCGAACGTTTTCTTGGTTGCTTATTAGATTAGACATGACCACTTTTTAATAGCATTATCTTTTAACTCGAGTGTTTAGTTTTCTATACGTTCGCGCAGTCATGGCCAGGTATATTTTAGATCAAAATTCCCGCCGCACAAAAATGGTGAGATAAAATTTCACGGCCCTGATGTGCCTGTCCTCTGTCCTTGGCGCTTCTTTATCCAGCGGTGGATATCATCATGTGTTCTGTAGCAGACGAGCTGCATAGTTCCTAGACTTGATTGATTGTGGACTTAGACATGATGTTGCTTATAGACTTCTCGTAAACAGCACACGCCTCCAAGCTTAGGTTAACCCAGTTTACAGTGAAACTGAGGTTGAGAGCTTCCCGGTATTTTGCGGCAGTACAATATTATTTAGTAGCTGGCAACTTGATGTCACTTTCTTTCATCGACGTGAGACATTTGATTGTGTGCGAGACACAACACAAAGATTAATTAAAATTGCGTTATTATGATGTTTGTTTTCTGCTTTGCTGACGATGTAGGAATCCCATCAATTGCATTCCCCAAATATGCAGTGTAATATTGAGAATTTTGAAATGATTTAACAATTTTATGGTCCTTTGAAATATTCTGATTCACAGATCAGTTAATTAGATAAATGTCAACTATAAATCAGAAAGTCTTAATTGGTGCACAGTCCTGCTCTGTACTACATTTTGTGTGTGATATCAGATAATGTTTGGAAAAAATATACAGGATATTCCACAGCAACATATTTGGTCCTACTCATCGTATTCGTTTTCTTTTTATATAAGATCTAAGTTTTATGTGAAAGTACTCATCCTAAGTTAAGACGCACACTGGTTATACAGTAGCATCCGAGTTGAGGTACATGTTCTCAGCAAAATTAAATTATCCATTCAAAAAGGTCAAACAATTTGCTTTGCCTTTTGTTTTGGCTTGTTTCAGGTCAACGTAAAATATTTTTGTTTAGGCCTGAAAGAGTCAAACTGACATATGCCGCAGGGATGCTGGCCTTACTCAGTTATGCTGGCAGCTTGCAACCTATGAATACCTGGGGCACTGCAGAACAAAAGTTTTGAGTAGATGTCGACCGTGCTCTTCCTCAAGGATCGGGAAGTGGGAGCTCCTCCTAAAGTGAACGCCATGGCAAGTGGGTCATCAGAGTGAACCTCTAGTACAAATAATACCAAACGAAAATTGATTAACAAATGCATTACTAAAACAATGCAAGTGGCGTAGATAAGGAGGAAGAGATGAACACGCCAAAGCAAGTACTATGTTTGTCTCCTGCTTTGTCCTTCGCGCTCTTTTTCTTTTTTTTGATAATGCTATATGAACTAGTCCAACTATCAACGCTAGTCCACAAAATTATGCTTTTTTCAGTTTGATGAATTAAGTGTGTGCTTGCAATTGAATCACGAACCCTGATCTTGCTTGTAGCTTGAAGAGGAACTCACACAAGAATTTCTCAATGAAAGAAAAAAAAAACGAGTGCACGTTGGCTGGTGCTGGTTAAACAAGGTGAAATCACCGAGACTAGGGTTTTCTGAAAAATGACACTAACGGAGAGAACTATAAAAACAGCTGTGGTTTTTATAAACAAATTGGCATTTCAAAAAAGGAAACGGGGGAGACGTAAGACACTTGGTACAAGAATGGCTAAGTACTCCACAAAGGAAACTCGTTCCTGGACGTTATAGCCTTCTTCGGTACACAAGCTCTTAGTATACCCAATAACAGTAAACACAAAAAACCTTATAATTTCTGTGTATATTTGTTTCAAAAAACAGAAAAAGACTCTCTTGAGCTTCTCAACCTGTCAAATACGGAAACACCATGCACAACGCCAAACTTCCAAAAGAGACGGACATCAAACCTGTTTCTAAAGAAAGAAAGGCATGTAAGTAAACGTTTTATACTGGGAATTAAAACATAGGGAAGGCCCATTGAATACATTTCCAACCTTTATTGTTCATATCGCCTCCTTCAGTATACGCTTGTGGTAGTTTATTTTGGTCAGAACTATTTCAGAGAGTGTCATTATGAATCACAGTTATTACGTATGATCAAGTTTTTTAATACATCACAGTACCGATTCATTATTCTTCAACAACATATATTCTAATTCAATTGGTCATGAATGAAGATTTGTTTCGTAAACATTGCATAGAAATAGTGATCCGTATTTGGAAGTGTGGAAACATTTGATGGAATGATTGTGTGCTTTTATAGATCTCTACGGAGATAGTTTTGACCAAAGGGAATGAGACGTTTATACTGAAATAATCAATAACAATAATGAAGCATGAAGACATGTTGAATAAACATTTTTTGTGCTTTGACACGAAATTAAAGAGGTTTGTCGGCCTACATTTTTCACTAGAACCAGGTTTGGTGCCCGCCTGTTCTCGGAAGTTTCAAGCTGTGCATGTTGCTTTATTATATCATCTAGGTTATAAACTCCAAAATATTCCCTCTTTATTTTATCACGTTTACATAGAGGTTAATAGGTTGTGTGGCTTTTGGAGGTGGCCGGTCTTGGTAGTTAGGTGGTTTACCGAGAGGTGCTGTCGTGTACCAGCTCAGGACTACGTGGATAACCTTGAATGCCAGCAGCGGCGATGTCTTGACTTGTCAATGTCGGGAAAGGAGCGGCAGCCGCTGCTGCAGGCGTCGCCATGGCCTGGCAGTAGACGGCGGGTCCATCCTCAAAGGCGACCCGCTGATGGTGGGTCCCGCCAAAGGCCAGTAAAGGCCGGTTCACACACTTGCGTCAGTACGACCGAGTGCGAATGCAACGGCCCACGATGATAATCATTATTACGAGTCGCTATGGCAACAGCTGCCAGGTTTTGTTGGAGGCGGCGCCGCTGTTGTCATAGCAGCCCGTAAAAGGATGAACGTCGCAAGCCATGGCATTCGCACAAGGCCGAACTCAACACAAGCGTGTGAATCGCCCTAAAAGATATCGTAAAATATTTTTTCCTCCTTTTTTAAATTCTGCATTATGTGCTTATTTGGATTACCGGTCCTCCATTATGTAACCCACGCGCATTCGTTTTATCATCCGGATTCATCTATTCGCGTAAAACGACGATTTCGTCTTCCCACAGTTTCCGCCTCAGTTTTACGACTACATCATATCAAGGCGCCCAGTGAGAAGGTGTGGCTTTCTGACGTCACGCCCATAAGTCAAAGGCGACCAGGTACTTTCCTCGGACGCAAGATGTCCGATCGGTTGGACCTCCCCGAGCTTCAGCGTCGCTTAATCGAGCGCAGTCGACTTTTCGGGTTTGTGCATTATGCGAACACTCCCCTGCGACGACTACGAGACCGGTCACCACCCGACGGCGACAACGACAGCGAAGACTGGGCGAGCACTCTGCAGCGAGGGAAGTTCCCGTGGCGTGTCCGTTTCGTGTCCAGGGCAAGGCTTCGCCGCACTACAATGTTCATGTCATAGTCCCCCGTCAGAAAGTGATCCGAGCACTCGTAACCCAGGCTCCTGCCGATGTCGTCCGAGAAATTGCGGTCGGTGGCTCGGAGCCAGTCCGCTCTTTTCAGTGGATCGTTCTGCAACTTATAAACCGAAGGTCGTTCGCTCTATTTTACCTTGTGCTGCACTGTCTCACAACGCCCACGGTCGGCATGGCGAGTGCTGAAGCGCGCACACAACACACGCCAACGACGCCGAGCACACACCACAAGCTAAACCTTCTACGCACACAAAATGCACATCCGACCATCAAGACGAGAGGAGCCGACGGTGGTATGGTTTTCGGACGAGGAAAATTTCGGATCTGTTTGAAGACGAAACTTACCAGCAATATTGTGATATAGTACCGCAGAATTAGTTTTAGAACGCCTGTTAATTCGTCACTATTTTCATAACTTTCTTTTTAATATTGGAACACAAAATAAAGCACAGTTGACCTTCAACCTTACACAGGTATTTTTGTTACGTTTTGTTGCTCAAGCTGGCTAACAGTGTCGCATGGTCGTTCCAGGCACCCATAGAAACACGATTTTAAAACACGATTTATGAAATGTGAGGCAATATTTTGCCGGGATATTTCGCATTCAAGATCTTTGAGGTATCATCAATTATGTCAAATTAAGTCTTGGCATCTCTATTTCTTTGCACGACCCCTTTAAGAAAGTCTGCCTTTGGTTTGCTGTTTTTAATCGAACACTGCTGACTTACTCAGACCCAAAAAGCAACCGCGGGCGCGCGACTGCGAGCGGGCCACGCAGTTTTCTTCCGAGAAAAAAGACGCCTCGCCGCGGTTAGCCTTAAAATTAAATAAACTGATAAACTCAAACTGATAGAGGTTGCTGCTTGGTATCCGAGTATGTTAGGGGTCTTTTCCAGTCGTTGGTAGTGAAAACTGAAACGACCGTGCGACGACCAAATTATACTGGTGGCTGTGCCTCGACGCGAGACGCTGAACTAGCTATCAAAAATGGCATTAGGACGAGAGTTCCATGGCCACTGTTATGCGACGCAGGCTGTTGTTATGTTCGTGTCTCGAAGCACTCCGATATGACTCATGTTTACACTTCGCTACTGCCTACCGGTGCTTATAGTCATCTCCATTATTTGGGCCTGTTGACCTTTTCCGAGTCAAATAAATTGGTATGATATCTATAGTTTCCTGCTAAGCTTGGTATCCCTCAGAAAAACAACACCTATACATTCTGCTCGCCACTCAGACTTCTGGATGGTTGACACATAGCGGACAGATTATGGCGTCCAGATGATTAAAAGAAGACTTCCTACATTTCTAAACTCTTTCATTAATTTGAATGTTGATGTAATATATTCTAGCTTCCATGAGTTAAGTGACTATCTACTTTTGAAATAAATATATTGTTGTTGTTTACCGTTTGTCTGGTTTTAAGGCGAAATTCCTTGAGCACTTTTTTGTCAGTGCTGATTTCATGTGTAGTTGATGACCAGTTAGTCATCGCATTTTTGTTTTACCTCATTAGTGTTTTGTGGTTGTTTCCATTTATTTTGCTGTTACTTTCCCTTGCTTTGTTCGAAAACTTGGCCCCCGCTGTGAACCTGTTGCGGGGGATGAAAACCCGTCAAGCTGCTTTTTCAGCCTTTTTCTCCAACTCCCGCCATATGTGATATGGCGACTAAAGTTGTCCTTAATATCATAACAGGTAAACATGAGGATGACTATAAAAAAGTGTCACTTTGCAACGCTTGACACAAGTGGTGTGCAGTGTTCAACAACAATCAGGCTGAGTCGATAGCGCACCATAGCCATCTCGTCTACATTCTATCTGTCGTTGCTAGTTTAATTTCTTTTGTCGGGGCAGTGCCATTCGTGCCTTTCAGTTGCTAGGTCATTTCAGCTTCCATCAACCAATCTCTCGTTGCTAGTTCAATTTCTTGTATCGGGGCAGGGCCATTGGTGTCTTTCCGTCGCTTGGTAATTTCAGCTTTCATCTACCAGACTGTACAGTTGAAGGCTGTAGGGCCCGGGAACAAGTCCTCTTAGCGTAATGGTTGTAAGCGGAAGTGTATTTGTGGGAAAAGTTTCTTCCAGGCTCCTTTATGTTTTGGGGAAAAGACATTGTTGTACCACAACAATATAAGAGAGGAGACAAAAAACAACTATTGTCTGTTTGCCACGAATTCTCTCAACGCTCTCCACCCCGAGCTCCACGGGCTCGTTTCTCGTGCTTTTTCGGGTCGTGAGTTTATTTTTTTTATTTTTTAACCTACGAGCTTGTGGGTGCGGTGTGCCCCACATTGAATTTTGCTTTGCGCGTCGTCTAGTTAAAGGGGCGGTGCTACATTTATTGTACTTTAAGTAAGTACAGCTTAGAATTATTTGTTGACATTTGTAATTTACGAAACACAGGTTAGTTGATTTTTCCACGCAAAAGCACTGACAGAAATAAAATTAGAAAAATGAGCAGCGTTCTCTCCCCAATTTGCAGCCAAAACAGGCAGCCACTTGATTTGAAGTAAATTTTAAGCCACCAGTATTTATCATAGCCACTCATTGGGCTTGGCAGAGTACAGAGCACACACTGAGTTCTACACATTGTTAAGGTTTGGCCATTCTCGTCATCGCTGCTATTGGGCAAAAGCCAGTAGACGAATGCATGTCGAGGCATTGGTGGTAACGAAATTAAATCAAGTGCTCACGCAATACTCGTGTCCACTGTATGAGTTACATTTAAATATTGTCACTGCAGGAATCGCAAAGTATGGTGACGAAATCTTGGGTATTAGATTGCTGGTAATTCCAACACTGCGATCCCCATGACTTCGCCATCAAGTTTAGCGAAGGAAAGACTACAAGATAACGTCTACTTTTATCCTCGAAATTACGAGGCAAAAAAGACGCTTCTTGGTAAGTGGCGTTGTATGCGTGTGTACTTGGATCCCACTATTACCAGTAAAGCTGTGGAAAGTGAGATGCATTCTTGCCCAATATTGTCGCACCGTATAGATCCCTCTGTCTCAGGTACATTCACCATGATGAATTTCTTCTCGGGTCAAACTCCAAGGCAATGTGAAATATGTTTTAAGTTTAGGCAAACAAAATTCGCAGAATAAAGTGACCATTTCATCTTTTGTTTAGAAAAAAACTAATAGGCAATGACATTTTATTTGAGGGCAAAGTTAATAGGAGAGGCATCACCAACCCCAATCAAAGTAATTTGGCTTCGGATTTCTAAAGCCTGGCGCATTCGTACTTTTTTTATATTTGTCTTTGTCATCATCGTTTTTTTAACGACAACACTATTTAGCGCGCCACATTGGTGGAACTGCTCTTATATTGCTATGGATTCGCATTGATATTAATTGAGCAATCGACAGTCAAGCCAACAACTGCCAATTAAGGCAAAGTAGTGGTAGTGGTGAAGCAAATTTAACCATGAACAGTTTGAAATAATGCAAAACAGTCCCCTGTCGATCCCCCACGGTACAGTGTCTGGCTTCTGCAGGCATCATGTTTTGCTATTGCAGCCTCCTGTGCATGAGTGGGCTGGCCCTCATTTGTTTTGTAAGGTTCGAACTCGAGTCACTGAATGAAGCTTTACACTTCTGGTCTGGCATCGCATTCATTTGTTTGCTTAAAACTGCTGCGTACAAATGAAATTTTGATCCTTGGTGTCAGGAAGTCCGGAAGTAGTACGTCATATTTTTTCAGGGGACATTATATGATGGATGAAGCAAACGCAAGCTAGTAGCGGATTTTGTGTATTTCAAATGCCTTCGTTCGAAGCTATCGTTTTAAAATCGCAAAAGGCTCTTAAACAGCAACATGAGGTTTGTCAAACCACACATAACTTCGCTCTGACACACTTCTAGCAAGCACAATCGAGGGTTGCGAGAATATTATTGTTTTTATGCAGATATATGAGCGTATCTTTAAACGCGGCAATCATTTTCGTTCTTGTTTTAGTAGTTAGATAGTCATATATTTTCTGAAATGGTGACATGAAAGGATGAATTCATTGAAATGGACGCTAGTTTTGCTTAGCTTCATCTCATGAGTGAGTGGTTACTATAACCTGTTGCAGGCATTGTGCCGAGGCTTGGACCACACGGAACAGGAGGTAGCCAAGTCACAGTAAAACATATGCCTTCGGCTAATTTAGAAACCATGCCGACAACAGTGCAAAGGGGCCCGGGCATCAGGAAGACTGACTGCACACATAACTAAGCCTTTCTAAAATTGAAGTGTTGTCCTTGCGGAATGTGCTAGCTGCTGCATTCAAAATAGTTTATCCGATTTCAAGATCACATAATGCCTGCATGAGTACACCGGGATTACACCACGACGCAGATTACACCAAGTCGCACGCAAACCGGCTCACGTCAGACCGGGTCACGCCAGGACTCAACAGCGCACCAGATCCCGCGTCTGGATTTCCGTTTTGATGTTAACGTCCAAAAACAACAGTAGTACCCGGTCTGGTGGATTCTCCGATTGGGCCGCCATGGATGCACTTTTATAAACATATTCACGGCTTAAAAAGTGGGGGCAAGGTGCTGTTTACAAACCACACGGTGTTTGTCCACACCGGATGTGGACACCGCGCGTGCGCAGCAAGCATACTCGCGTGAGATGTCACCGGCGCATGCGCCCTACCGACATTAGCGCCACCGCGCGGTGGTCTATAACAGGTGGGAATGCCAAATCCATGATGTCTTTCAATTATGTGACAATCTAGTATTTTCAGTACCCCATAACGGAGAATAATTTTGAAAGGTCTTTAGGACCTTAAAGGGGCCTTGCAACTGACACATAAAAATCATATTTTTTTATTATCCGAAACGATTGAAAACGGTGCCGGGACATTACCCTCAAAATTCGAAACTTGGGAATTCAGTATGTGTGAATTAAAAAAAACAATTTCCAAATGCCGAATTTGAAGTTCCCGCCCGATCCCCGCCAGTGCAGTCAGTCAAATTTTGCGGTTTCCTCCGACTCGACTTTTTCTCGGACCTCCGCTGACCCGATGCGAGGAGGAGGCGAGCTGGCGGGATACAAGGAGCCGGTGCGGGAAAAAAACGGTTTCTTCGCCGACTCGCCGATCTGCTCGAGCGCCGCCGAGTTTTCTGAGGAAGGACACAAATCTAGGAAGGGCATCACACCGAACTCTTATTTTCGGTATTTCAAAAGAGGGGCCGTAGTGCGTTCGCAATTGCGTTAAAAACATGTTTTACGATTGCCGTTATTAAATGTTATAGAAATGCCACCAACGAAGCTTCTAAATTTCCTGATTTTTGACGTCATCGATCAAAAGATGCAAGGAGGTAGCGGCGGGAGATTTAAACGCCGAAAATAAAAAGGCGCGCGCGCGCGCAAAGAAATGTTTTTTCGCGATGCGTTTTTTTTTTTTTGCGTGTTTATGACTACAACTTGCGTCGTTTTAGACAATAAAAAAATACGACCTTTGCGGTGTCAGTGCCCCTTAAGCGTCTACCTTTTCTGCGGTTTCATTGTCTCTTGGGGTTTGGGTAAGCCAGCGGGCACGGAGAGAGTAACTAAATATCAGTGCGTCATATTTTAACCGGACGACGCGGAAACCTCCTCCACCTACGGGGGCGACGCGCGGTACCGAGAGCGCGCAATATGTGAGGTATTCGGTCCTGGGCTTACTACTGGTCAGAGCCGCTAAAAGCTTCTTTTTAGTCGAAATACAAAATATGAGTGGCACGAACCGTTTCAATTATTTATGAAACTTTTTTTGTTCAGTATTTTAGATCAGAAAAGAAACAAACGCAGTTTATCAAGTCCGGAAACCAGAAATGACCCGTCGACATACCCTCCACCAAGCGGTAAAAAGGCGGCGCATACTAGAAAGGAATAGTGGGATCAGGCTCCGACGAGCGACGAGCGTAGAAAGGTCCCGGATGTACGCGGCTGCGCTGCGGTCGTTTACGGACTCGAGGATCCGACCGGTTCCGAGCGTTCCGAAGGCCTTCGGCGCAGGTTTGGCTTGCTGTTTCGCCGTTTCGCGGTATGGCAGCGCGAAGTGGCTCCCGTTCTGAACTGATCTTTACCCCGTGTTTGCTGTCGTTTGTGGCCAATAAAGTATCATGCCGAATTAGTGCTTAATCACGCAGTAGATGCAATATGAGCCGTCCTGGCTGCCCGCTTCACACAGCCTATCCAGAACATGCTTTAGTGGCGCCCTCTCGAGCCGTTGACACGGAGTGCGGCAGCCGCAAGCGCTCGCTGAGCTCACTACCCCTCCTCTAGTTCACGGCCACTCAAGCGGCCAAAAACGTCATGAAGGAGGTTATTTTTTGGCTTGTTTTTTGTAATTTTAATTTGCCTAAAACTTTTAAAATAAAGCGAAATTCGAGAAAAGAAACGTTTTATTAAGTTACTACGTTCAGTGCGCTCAGGTTCGGTGCAAATTAAAATCCAGTAAAAAGTCCCTGCAGGGCTCCTTTAAAGGCCGACGACCATTCGAGATTCCGCAAGGCCAAAAATCCTCCTCACCATAGGGAAGGAGGAAACAGGCAACGGTGGACAGGAAAAAATCGGAGAGGAGGAAGCGAGAAAAACTGGAAAGCGCGAACTAGTCGTCGGTCTTTAACAAAGCAGTTCAGTTCATAAGCCTTTTTGTAGCGAGAGCTTCACTGGCCGAGGTTGAGCAGTTTCGCGTGGCTCTCATAATGAGCCGTGCTCATTATGCAAGCCGTGCTCATTATGCGGAGAGCGCGGCGGCGGCGGCGGAGCCACCGCCCCTCGCGCGCTTTGCATAATGAGCCGCCGCCGTGCGCTCTGCATGATGAGCCACCGCCGCGCGCTCCGCATAATGAGCCGCCGCCGCGCGCTCTTCATATTGCGCGCTCCGCCGCCGCCGCGCCCGCCTCGCCCGCCTCGCCGGCCTGCGCATTCCAGAGGAGTGACGTCATAGCCGCGGCAGACGCACTGGCAGCCGCCGCGTGCCCAGCTGTGCGCCTCTGTTGCACAGTAGCAAAGTCTGACGCTGCACCGGAGCCGCTTGATAGTGCCTCTCATTTTTTGCGCATAAGTTCACGCTACATATATCCTGGCATAGCCGAGCTAAGCCACCTCATTTTTTTCCACTTTTGTCGGCTATACATGACAACTAAACAGCGCCTTTACGGAAAACGTTGGTTGTGAATACGGACAATATATATTTAAAAGGGATGACCGTTACATATATAATGTCTTCACTGCATCTTTAGCGCGCTCAGTGGATCTTAGATAAGACATTAACCTTCGTGATATGTAAATTTAATGTCACAAAGTTAGCGTTTGTGCAAAATAATTGTTCCCTAATTTGTCATGAGCTGAATTGGCTTCGAAACCTAAGAAATAGAAACAAACTGCAATATTTAGCTAACTGCGTGTACTTAAATAGCAATGCTATGTCCAGTCTAGTAAGTTCTTGGATCACCATGGAATTAGGAACGCCACATAACTTATGTGAAGGTCAAAATGATTGTTGGAGCTTGGAACATTTTTCTAACGCTAAATGTTTATCTGTAACCTGAAGAACGCTGTTTTGAAACATAAATAAATTACAAAGGTGTATATACCAAACCCCTTGCTCCAGCGAAATGGATTACCACGATGGATGAGCTAAGAAGGACTCGTTATTTTTGACATTGCAAACGTTTCAGTGGCGAAGGAGTGCATGTTTGGGCGACTCCACAGCCGTCTGATGTATATTTTCTAAATTACTAGTATTCATGAACCACATCATTGCTCAAGCATCCGCAGTTCTAATAATTAATCAATGAAAGCGTGCGAGCTTCCTAAATCTTGACAGTAAAAAATGAGTTATCATGCCTCCATCAGACGTACAGTCTAACGTATACAATTGAATAAGATACGTTTGTTTTTGTTATATTAGTGTCTTGTAATAAAATTGGTATCTAAACAAGTAACTTGATCAGTATTCAGTGTTTAATTGGTGGAACAACCTCAAGGACTACGAGCTCACCCTAATGTAAAGCAAATATTGTTGTAATGACGAAACGTTTTAGCGCGCACTGCGAATAAGCTGAGCACTGGCTCAAAACACAGTATGACTCAAGACCTGTGGAAGCAGAAAACGACTAGAAAGAAAAGCGCTCTAAGACACACGTGTCAAGAACCAGCGTTGCTGACGCGATTTACGGGAGGCACGGGCACGGAGCTAGCCATCACACCGTTTCAACCACCGAATCGCCCGATGCATTCACATACGGGCATACTCAACATCTACTCAACATTTGATAACTTCAAGTTTTGTTTGGTTAGGAATGACTGCAGACGTAAGGCGGTGGTCACAAACCTGCCTCCAATGCCAGAAAGTGAAAGTTCACCGACATGTTGTCACTCCTTACGTCGTTTTTCGACAGGCCGACGCTCGTTTCAGCAATGTACACTTATACATCGTGTGACCGTTACTATCGTCTGAAGATGTCTAGTACCTACTCATCTGCGTCGACCGCTTTGCAAGATGGCCAGAAGGGATCCCCATCCCTTGCATAAAGCCGAACATGTGGCCGCACGCATTTCTCACTATATTGATTAGTCGGTGCTATGAAAACAGTACATACAGGGGTACCTCAAGGAAGTGTTTTAGGTCCTTTATTATTTATTCTATTTTCTAATGACATTAAGCACAGTGTTCCGGAATGCACAGTAATAGCTTACGCCGATGACACTACATTATTTTTTAAAGGCACTACTTCTGACGATATCGAAAAAAAGGCGAATCAAATGCTCTCGCAGCTACATAGTTGGACAGAAATAAATAGATTACGTATTAACATAAACAAAATTAAGTGCATGCTGTTTCGAGCCAAAAACGTGACTGTTCATTCTAACCCAAATATCACCATAGCCGGGGAGGCAGTCGAGATAGTAAAGTCATTCAAGATTTTAGGTGTAATCTTTTCAGATAATTTATCATGGAATGAGCATATAGAATACATACATAAAAAAGCCAGAAAAGCGGTTGGTACACTATCCCGGTACCGTACAGTTTTCACCTCATTTGTTAAGTTAATAATTTTTCACGGCCTCGTGCAGTCATATTTCCAATAGTGTCACCTGGTATGGGGTACTACTACCATTCAAAATATGAACAAACTTCTAACTCTGAAAAAAAAATCTCTAAGAGTGGTTGCAAATGTGTCCTATTTTTCCCATACAGATGCTCTTTTTGTCCGTTTTAATGTTGTCAGAATAACACACCTACATCACTACCGCCTTCTAGTATCTTATAAAACAGCGCAAAAAATAAACATAGTTGTTTTCTACAAATAGCAAATTTAAATAAAAATACTAGTGTTTACAACACACGGCGAAGTGAAGAGTGGAGTGTACCCACCCCCGGACAAACTATGGACTGACATCGCTTACATACTTGCTTCCATCTTTCTTGAACAAGTTAAATGTTGAAACAGATTTTAGCCATAGGTTACCATTTGAAGCTTTAATGTTGATACTGTCAAAGGTGTAGAACTTCAGGCTTCGTGTTTTATGTGTACTGTGTCAATTGATATCATATGTTACAATAAAATCTTGTTATTGTCTTTTTTTATTTTGAAGAATGTTTTCATTTTAGATTTGATTTTTTGAACAAAACCCTGTACGCGCGCTGCTGTCTTGGAGCTGGGGCCTTGTCAAGCTGCAGATGTTGCAGCTTTTTGCCCCAGCTACCATCTTCCATGTGAAAGAGAAATAAAATGATTGATGATGATGATGATGATGATACCCTCTCTACTCCTGCTTGTAACCAAATAATTGCTCCAAGACACACGTGCCAAGAACCAGCGTTGATGACGCGATTCACGAGAGGCACGGGCACGGAGATAGCCACCACACCGTTCCAACCACCAAATCGCCCGATGAACAATCTTTAATTATATTATCTTCGAAATGTGTAAATACAATATATTTTTTGGTTACACGTTGGACAGAAATTCGGTGTGTTGATGGTTGTAACCAACCATCAACACACCGAATTGTGACTACCCTTCTGGAGTGATGTGCAAATTGACATATGCTTGTAATTCTGAATACAAATCCTTTTAAATTGCTGAATGACCTTATTAAAGCTGTTTACGGTTTTTAGAGTTTTGGGTTGACTGTGCCTAAACGGGAGCCGGACACAAGTGAGGTAACCCCGGTAATCATCTCAGGAAGTGAAGTTATTGTCTGCGATTCACTGCACACTGAATTGACGTACGAACCCTAAGTGGTTCGCAAATCTTGATCACTTCTATTATTTCTTATTTAAGTTCCCAGAGGCAACCTAAAACCTTCACAATGTGGCACAATAGCTCAAATCCGAAAAGAACAAAAAATACAGAAAACAGAAAACAAGAAACTAAAACAAAACAAATATGCATACACCTAGCTACCAATAAAAACGACAATGCAACGAACAAAGTTATATTGAAAAGCGCGCATTATCTCAACCAGGAACATAGCAGAATCACAAGGCTTTTAGACTCTTGTAGGATATTAACTTTCACTTTGTAAAAACATTCAACAGAGGTCACGAAGAAAACAAATCGACTGCATTATGCACCGAACATGAACATCGAGCTTCAAATTATACAAATATGAACTGACAGGAGCGGCCCGAAATAATTTTGTACAAATGTGAAAGAATTGTTTTAAGCATCACTTGACATCCTATGCGAGCTGTACTAATCATGAAGGCGATTAAGTTAGCAGGATTTTGAGAGATAATTATTTTCTTAACTGTACAGTTTCTCTCTGCCCTTTCAATGTTTGCCTTTCGTAACCACCTATGATTGACACCGTCGAGGAGTCTGGCGAAATTGTTCTACAAAGTTTTCTTAACCTGAAATCCTCGATTCCTTGATGTAAGCCTTAAGAACAATGATTTTAGTCTGCAGCGAATTTAAAGTAAATTATTAACCTTTTTGATTGAAAAATGTGTCTAATCGGCTTCAATTATGCTTGTTACTTTTCTGATGCTTAGACTGCCAGCCAAGAATACTAAAACTATGTAATATATTGAGAAAAATAAATGATTATGAGTCTGAAAAATGACGTATCTTTCAAAACGTAAACTTCTGCGTTATAAAAGAAGGGGTGTGGAAAATGCGAAGTGAGACTAATGTGTTCTCAAGAAATAGCGGCGATGCGAAATCAAGTGTCCCATAACAACGCATGTCTGTGTCTGACAAACCGCTGTGCCAAAGATCATAATAAAATAGACTGCCCTGTCATTTCAGGTAGATGTCGTCTGTCTCAATGAATTTCGTGGTTTAGAGTGTTCACCCGATTATGTTAAAAAAATTTTGAGAAAGCAGAAATTGTTCGCTGAGACTCATGTGATGTAGTAGATATGCATACAAATGACAAACATTGAAACTTATCTCAGTAACGCTTGTTACACATTTTTGTTTTAAAATTGCACAAGATGGAGCCGTTCTCTAAAAAAAATGGGATTTGTCGTTCTTGTTTTATGAATACTTTACGGTGTTCCAGATTGTGTGGGCATGCAAGGCAGCTCAGACAGTAGAAAACTGTTTGATGTTCAAAATTTAATCGGCATTACGGATTAGTAAAAATAAACTTCAATCTCCTGCCTTTCAGCCTTTTCAGAAAATGTATTGTCGCGCCTTATAAGATTAATATGTACATTTTAATAAAAAGCTATACATTTCGAGACAATTGTGACCCATTTTCTCAAAGTAGCTAAAAGAATTACCTTCAAAATAAAGATATTACTGACAAGGTAATGAAAAATTTAGTTTCCGATTGGTCTTGGCACGTCCAAAATTAGGGTGTTAACCACGCACATTAAAAAGGAATACTTAGAAAATCATTATGTTCAGTTCAGACGTGATAAGGTCTAACATTATTTATTCAAACAAATCGTGTTCTTCACTTGTATTTTATGCAAACGTTGTCAAGCTCGTGTGTGACGAAAACACGTCACACAGGGGCCAACGCACCATAAAGCTTGCATAACCCGTAGAAGCATCCAAATAATGGCCTACAACCAGCAAGATTCAACAAGCGCATTCACCGGAGTAAACCCTGGGCCTCTATCCTCGTCATACACAAAGTTGTTGCCAAAGTTGACGAAGCACACCGATTGCCTTATCACAACGATGACTTCGCTTCTTTTTTTTTTTCGGCCCCGTCCAGTCGGCGGTCTTCGCGAACTTTCGGCTCCAACGTCGTGTTTGATGAGTTAAGGACCCCCGGACAATGCAGTCAACAAGACGACGCCTTTGCTCAGCGCCATAATGATATTATTATATCTCTCTTCGTCGCCACTAGGCGATTGTGACAAGGGGCGAAAGAAGAACTGTACTAAGCATGACTTGCCGCCGACGGTCGCTGGCAGTAGCGCACGACTTTCCGCGGCGAGAGATACGGAATTCAGCCTAGTTGACATGCATGCGAACGTCGGCGGTGATTAACACTCACTCCAGCGTACTTATTACGCAGGCGATCGTCCCCGGCGAGTGGCACTTAGTCCAGGATACTTAGTACGCGGGCGAACGGCGGTGGCGGCCAGTGATAGACCAGCATGATTAGTATATAGGAGGTCGCCCGCGGCTGGTGATGATTAGTCCAGCATACTTAGTGCGCAGGTGACCTTCGGTGATGAGTCATGCTTAGTACAGCTTGCATGGTCCGCTTGCCACCGGTGACGCCCAGTCATATTTAGGATGCTTAGTCCGCAGGAGACCGTCAGAGCGCGCAGCTGGCAAAGCCCTAGCTACCTACATGGACTCATGACCGTCACCGGCAGACTAAATATGTTGGGAAAAATATAACTCGCCACTGACGGTCGCCTGCGGACTAGGTATGAGGGTCCTTTGTTTTCGTGTAAAACCCATTATCTCCTGACATACGCCCCCCCCCCCTTTTTTTTCCTGAAACATGTTTCATGAAAATCTGGTTAAACCCAATTACTCCCCGAATTTTAAAATTCAATTCTATAATTTCCCAACTTACTCTGCTAAAAAAAACAAAAACATTTTCTAGAAAGTAAAGGGTTGAAAGAAACACATCCTCTAGCTCCGGATCTCGTACCTGAACTTAGATTTTGTTGGCTTCAGTAAACTGCAGTGATATAGATCGTGCCAAAACTTGGCGCTTTTGTGTCTAGTGTGAATAATCCTTTGCACAGGCTCTCATTTCTGTTTTAACCAGCGTAAAATAGAACGATGGGAAACTACTCTCACAATTTTGTTTCCGAAAGAAACAACCACTATTTTGTTCCTGTCGAATTAAATTGATTTTGTTGTGCATTGCCAATGCGGGCACAGGCTCCCATTTCGTTTTAACCAGCGGAAAATAGAACGATGGGAAACTACTCTCAAAATTTTGTTTCGAAAGAGACAACAAATATTTTGTTCCTGTCGAATTAAAGTGATTTTGTTGCGCATTGGCAATGCGGGCCTAAGCTTTGATGTTGGGAGAAACGTGCTCTCAATTTAGATGTCCGAAAAACAGGCTAGACTTGAATGGATATTGAGATGCTGCGCATGCCGAAAATTATGTATGCAACAAGAATTATAAAATATTAAAAAGGCCAAGTGAGTTTATGCTATCTTCGAATGCTATTTTGTGTAGTTTGATGACATTACTGTCAGAAGAAAAATCATTTTATTGAAATAAATAATGCCCTTTATTGGTAATTATACCGTTTTCTTTTTAAATAGAAACTTGTTCAAAGATACATAGTTGATGTTCAAATTTATCCTAACGTTTCTAACTTATTGATAAATTGTTTTACATTCCAGAATTCCACAACGTAAAAGACAGAGCTCTCCAAAATAGACCATATGCGAAATTGTTCAAACGGATGGCAACACTCTACGCGCTGCATCATTGTTGAGTCGACTCTTTCTACGGTTTGTCAATTTCGTAGTGTTGATGGTAACAATGGAGGCCTACTGCGTACCATCATTGGTGTTCACAAACACTTGAGAGCTAAGGGTTAGTATTTTTGATGCCCTTCTTGTTCATCTACGTGCTCGTTGCCCCGCCCGTCGCTGTTTTCTCGCCTCAACCAACATGGCGGACGTACACTTCAGCTCGATATTTGGCTCTGAGTGCCGGCAAAAACACGGGCGCGGGCGCTTGATTTTCGAAAGCGCTTTCTCTGCACGAGTGCTTGTGGGAAGAAAGGATTCTTCAGAACTGCATTTTCGCGTCCTGGCGCTTTGACAGCGCCGAAGCCAACTAATGAGACGGAGCATGTTCTTCGGCGCCCCACTAGATGGCGCTGTGCATTTCGCATATGGCTTACTAACAGCTTGGAATAAATAGCACGATTTTTATCCCCGATTTTTTTATAATATATACAACCAGAAAGCGAAGGAGACTAGGTATGCTGGGGGAAGTATAACTCGCCACTGACAATCGTCTGCGGTCTAAGTATACTGCACGAAGTATGATTCGTCGCCGACGGTCGTCAGTGGACTAATTATGCTGAACTGATCATAACTCACCACCGACGGTCACTTGCGCACTAAGTATGCTAAATTAAGAATTTCTCGCGGCCAATGGTTGCCTGCGGACGAATTAAGTATGCTCGACTAAGTATGACGTTGTCGACGTTCGTCTGCGGACTAAGTAAGCTGTCGTAAGTATGATTCACCAGTGACGGTCGCCTGCGTACTATGTATGACTGACTCGCCGCCGTCAGTCGTCTGCGAACTAAGTGTTCAGGAGTGAGCATGACGCTGTTCCCCTGTGGACTAAGTATGACTTGCCACCGACAATCGACTGTGGACTAAGTATGCCGGACTAAGCATCACTCGCCACCGACGGTTGTCTCTAGAACCAAGCATGCTAAGCTAAGCATAACTCGCCACCGGCTGTCGCCTGAGGACTAAGTATTCTGAACTAAGAATACATCGTTGCCAAACGGTTGCTTGCGTACTAAGAGTGCTGGCCTAATTATACCTCACTTCCGAGGGTCGCATCCGTACTAAGCATGTGGACTAATTTTAGAGCCCCAGCTCATAGGCGCCCGTTTCCGGGTTTCGTGGAGTCGACATCGACGTCGGGTAACCGCCTCGCTAAATTTAGCGGGAAATTGAATTGGTGTTGATGTAACGTGACGTCAATCTTCCCGCTAAATTTAGCAGAGAAAATGACGTCACAGCACTTTCTGTCACATCACCCATGAACAAATTCAGTTTCTTTGCTAGATTTAGCGGGAAAATTGACGCCACGTGACCTCAACATCAATTCAGTTTCTCCGCTAAATTTAGCCGGGAAAGTGACGTCACATGACTTCGTGTAACGTTACCCAAGAACAAACTCAATTTCTCCGCTAGATTTAGCGGGAAAACTGACCGTCACGCGACCTCAACACCAATTTGAATTGTACGGAGGAGGAGGAGGGGCATACCCTCCCCTCCGTACCCTCCCCTCCTCCTCCTCCTCCTCAAGAGCTGCACTCTTATTTCGCGTTACAGAGACTTGTAAACGTCTGTCATTCTTTTATTTCATTACATGTCATTTAATATAGCTGGGAGGCCCATTTAGGGCATTACATAATGCCTTAAATGGAGACCGTCAGCAGCAGGTCCCACTTAGTCCAGCAGCTTGCGCAGTCATTCACTTCCTTCTTGTGGCACCGAACAAAGACGTCAAACTGCGGATCATATGGTCCGGTCTTCAATTCACGCTAAGCCAATTGGTGAATCTCATCGATTCCGATTGATAGTGCCTAGTCATGGTTATATCTAAAATATTATGGGCAAATAATCCTTCTATATGCTCCGGATGGTCATGCATTTCTACTGTGGCCTAGGTATGTGCTTTACGTTGCATTGGCCTGCATTTAAAGTTTTTCTGTCACACTCAAGGGTGCCACTTTTCATATCAAATCCAGCCATGAACATATGTGTCAAAAATCTAAAGGACAATCATAATTTTGTGATGCCCATAAAAAGCTCCATACAGAGGACATATAACACATGGTTTGGGTGAAGATTGACTTGTACGACAATTCAAGGCTCTGTATTACGAATTAGACTAAAGTAGTTTGGTGTAATGATGTCGATGTATTAAAAGAAATGACATCGTACAAAGTCGATTTAAATTGATCAATATCACCGCGCCTACTTTGGTCTCGTTCATTTCTGAACGGTTATGATATCAAGAGAGATATCAAGAAGAAGTGAAAGTTGTCAAACAGGAAAAATGAACACATACACGAGTAAAGAAGTCATATAATGAAAAAATAAGGTTCTGGAGCCTCGTGTGGAGTCATGCCATGGCGATCCAATAGCCGAAAAATAAAAAGCATGGCGCGGGGATGCTGAACTAGAGGAACCACTTCGCCGAGATTTGATATCGATTTTGGTCGAGAGGAAATCGAAGAGATATACACCACGACGGTCTCGAAATCCCCAAACCTGCGACTCGCCCGCCTCGTGTGCACGCCGCGTCTTGCAGCATTTTCGCTTGGTCTGGCATCGCCAGCTTCCGAGAGAAGACGACGACCCGCTCGAGCATTGGCAGCACCGCCACTTGCACGGTCTGTCGTTGCAGGATGACGTCGCGTTAGCCGTCATGTAACTGATTTTGTGAAATAAGAGCTCGACAATATAACATCCGTGGTGCGTTAAAAACAGCTTCTTTCCTCTTTTTTAATTGCGCATAATATTGATTCATCCTGGGTATCGTCGAGGCCACTTTTCCTCTAGGTGGCGCCAGTTTTATTGAAAAGTGTCCTTTCCCATGTGGGAACGACAACCCCTTCCTCTAGGCTGAGGCTACTCTAAAGATGTTACGACATGACATGAACCATCAAATATTTTTACGCTTTGCCTTACTAGTGCACAAAATAATTCTCAGAGGATAACGAGGATATTAAACCTGTAAATGCTACTGTTTACTCCTGAAGAGTTTTACATAAAGAGTTTTGATGATGCTCATATTGTTGTCTGTTCTCAACTTAAGGTTCTTCCAGATTGAAATGCTTTGGCTCTTAAAGGAACAAATAAGGAAAGTATTATCACGTGGCGACGTATAATCCTCTTAGGACCGGTTGCGCGAACGCCGCTTTGAGCAAGTCGGATCTTAGCCGGAAACCTAAGTTGAGTTTGTGTTCCTGTCTATAGCACCAAAATCGCTTAACGCTAAACCTGGCAGTAAACCACGCCTATAATAATTGCTATGCATTCGGCGCTTTGCTTTTTTGCGGGTTTAATCCTCGTATTTAAAACATGGATTCTGGTTGTGGTGGTTGACGCGGTGAACAGAAGTGGTTATAGACATTGTCTCAGGCTACAACAGCCGTGGAATTCTCGAGATAATTAACTTCAATATTGATAAGAATGCGAAATATTGTCATCTGAAGTGTTTATAGATTTATGTTTTCTACTTAGCTCTACACTCTGAGAGCGTGTTAGCCTTAACCGGGAAGTCACGCCAGCTGTGGGGATCACGCCACTCTTCCCTTCGGTTTATCTGTCAGACGTGCATAACTGTATGCATCCATTTGCTCATATATTTAACATGTTGTTCTTTACAAACTTCTTTATTTTTACCTTTAACATATATTATTCATTCCGATCGGTACGTCGAATAGCGGCAGTGCATGATCTCGGCAATCAGCTGATTTTCGACACCTCTGCCGTTCGCAGCAGATAGCAGCGAGGAACTCGATCAAGCAATAAAAAAGTGAAACATGTAATTCATTTCGCCTGTAGAGCTTCGGGACTATCTTCAGTGGAGTTTCATTGTCTCGCGAGTAGAATCTTAGCTTCCGAAGACTTTCCGAAGGCTTTTCTAAGACTTTGCACAACCCGCGATAGGGCAGGCTACGGCGGGTTGTGCAAAGAGACGATCGTTTTCGTCGGCACGTTGTAATGAGTGGGAGTCTTCGTACTTCGAAGACTCCACCGTCTCCTTGTTTAACAAGATAGACAACAATAACACTCTTAGTTAACTCCAGATATGCCTGTTATTTCTTGCGAACGAGCTTCAAGTCGTTCTCTATCAGCAGCAATTAAAAATACAGTTATGGGAAACTTTCATTAAGGGATGCACCGGCGGTATCGCTTTATTGAATGGGTAGTTGCTTTATTTCCCCGTCACAAAAGCATACTAAGCGTAGTTACATATAAGAACGTAAAGGCGCAAGTGTGCTGGTGTATACTGAACATTTTGAAGCAACCCGACACTGATGAATAAGAAAGTTCACACCAAGAAAAGAACGTCCCAAAAACAGCTACTTTTTTATTGCGGGCAGAACCTCTTAAATAAGGGTTGAACAGACTGAGAGAAGGGGAAGGCCTCTTCCTCACTTATACCACACTCGTTTCACACAAAACAATGAAACGACGTCGGACCCTAAACAATGAGGTCACCTTAGAAGACTGTAACAGCGTAAAGTGGTTAGTTGGGCGCTGTTGGTAATGAATCGAGTTGTGAGTTTGCGCTTGTCTCTTCTCTATTCCCTCTTCACTGTTCCTTTCTTTTTTATGCGCAATTTTAACCATGTTTAACTGTAACAGAATTAACACTGGGAGAAAAATGCTAGTGGAGGCAGTGCTATGAATTTAAATTAAAATATCTCATGCGGTAACCTCATAAACTCTTAAAATTAGAACGTACGAACAAAATTCAAGCACACAACATTCTTTATTAAAAAGTAGAGATTCAGAAAACGCTGCCATTCTGCTTTCAAAGACAATGACGGCTTGTTTAACTTTTCGCTCACTAAGAAAGAATGTCAGAACAAGGAACTTCCCGCTGCCGGTGTTCCTGTCAACGAACACTCCGATGAAAACTATCCTTGTCAATCCCATTGGCATTGAGCTCACCAAGACGACTGAGAGTTTCTTGGTGAATTATCCGACGTTTTGTGTAAATATTAATCCGTCTCGGTTAGATATTTGCTCTGCGATAAACATCATGTCAAATGTCGAGTCATACAAAACGGAAAAAAAGGTACTTCAGTTTCCCAGTTTCTACCGCTTCCTAGAGAATTTCTTAGTCGATAGAACCTCATAAAGACTGAAGTTAGAAATTAAAAAAACAGTATTACGAAAAAACAAGGTGAAACTACTTGAAGCAAATCAGTCTGTATTTTTTTTTGGCTGTTCTTTTTTATTACTTTTTAGAAAAAAGAACTAAATTTGACATCGCTGTATTCTGGGTTGTTTAGATCTTACCACGAGAATCTGGGACATCACAAGAGTGAAAATAAGAATACATTTAAGGACACCTTTTTTTTAAATCTTTAGCTACCAGCTGGAATACTAAACAAAATTATACGTTTTACATACAATTATTTTTGAAAGACCACATCGTTAGCTTTCCCCAGAGAGTTCTTATCAACAGCACGTGGCAAAATACTTTATCCAGCTTTTCTTCAAATCGTGTGTATTGCCTAGATTTCAGAAGACCTTTAGTACTAAGATTATGCAGTGATGTAATATGAAATTTTCCGCCGTTTCATGTGAAGCTTTGGAGGATTTTTTTTTAACATCAAGGATTTATATTAGACGTTTCAACGAGACCGTTTCCCATTCTAGGGTTTGTCTCTTTTTTAATTTACTTTGAGTGCAGTCCAAGTAACGTATGACGATTTCAGAATTTCTAAGGATATGTTATCTATAGATGAGTTCTACGGTGGTTTAGAGTTGTCAGAGGTTCATCAAGGCATAAGTAGGTTCGGCGGTAGCTCCTGCCCTTTTATAACTCCAACTAAGATGATTAGAGTTAAAGTTGCTTGAGTTGATCAAAATTAGAAGCCTGCCTTTAGTTCTTATTACAAGATATGTGAATAATATTTTGGTTTGTGCCTTTGGCTCAACCTCGGCGGCTTCAATGGAAGATATCGTGTACAAGAAGGCGCCCGAGTTGCGGTTCTCTATTGAGAGGCCAGAAAACAACGTACTGCAGTATTTGAACCAGCAGCTCTAAATTACCTCGGGGTTGTGTTGGTCGTATGGAAAGGCAAAGGCTAAACCAATACTGCAATTTGAAAGTTGCCATTCGAGTCGCATAAAAGTAGGTTTAGTTCAAAATAAAATCAATAACGCGCTCCAAAACTCTTGCCACCCGACCATGACGTTTCTTCAGGTTATGCTTTCACGGTTTAAGGCTGCAAGAGACCGTGAAGATTTCCTATCCAAACAGCTTTCGTGCATTGTTTCGTCAGACAAAAAAGTTAATAAAAGTTTCGAACAGAAAAGGTTTCAAGTCATGTCGTTTATTTCCCTAAGTTATTCCACAGCTTAAAATCAACCGGCGATAAGTTTGGTTTACGGATGGCGTTAGCACAGATATTAGCTTGAAACGCTTGACTCGTTTTACTTCAGCCTAAAAAGGTTGCATAAAGAAACCCTGAAAATAAAATGTCACATGTGTCTCCGGCGTAGTCTACAAAATCATTTTTGCATGTGGAGTTATGCTACATAGGTCAAACAAAACGTTGTATTAATGATAGGCTGGCGAACTTTCGTGGTGTGTAAGAGACAAGGACCTGTACTCGGAAGTTTCGAAGCACGCTCAGAAGTGTAATAATTCCGTGCCATTATGAAACACAACAACCGTGATAATAACCGAAAGAAGCCACCACAAGCGCCTCTTCAATGACTCCATCCTGATTACTAAACATGGCAATGGTGTAAATATGCCGTCATTGTCTTTGGAAGCAGAATATGAGCGTCTTTTGAGTCTCTAGTTTTGGTAACCAGTGTTGTGTGTGATATTTTTACGTAGTTATTTTAGGAGCTTGTGATGTCAACGCACGAGATATTTTCATTCACGGTCATAGGTCTGCCCCCGCCGGCCTTGTTCTCGCAGTGTTATCTCTGTGACAGTCCTCTAAGGTGACCCCATTGTGGAAGATGCGATGTCGTCTCATTCCTTTGTGGCAAACGAGAGTGGTTTGAGTGGAGAAGGGCCTCTCCACTTATTTCAGTAGGTTCAATCCTTATATAAAGGTTTTTTCTCCGCAATGCTATTTAGTAATACTTGAGACGTTCTCCGTCTCTTCTCTTTGTGTCAACTTTCGTATTCCTCGGTCTTGGGTTGCTTCAAAATACAACGACCGGCGTGCAGTCGTGTATCACTTCTGCGCAGTGCACGTTATAGTCCCCAGATTAGTGGTTGTACCGGACATGCTAAATTGTTCATCTACAGTTGAGACACCAGACGCCCACTGAAGCAGACTAACCTTCGGCTGTAAAAAATCTACACACAACAATTTTCAGCCAGACAAACCACCGAAAATCTCGCAGCCACAGGTTCTGTTGCCGTTACGCCAACGACACTTACACAAATGTTGCCTTTTCACCGGCGCTTCTATTACCCACCATCAGAACCGTGATCATCCTTAGAGTTTCCTCGGCAGTTAATATGTTGTTTTTCTATGCCGTTTCACGGTCTCCCTGGTACATCGGCGGAAGAGAATACCAAAGAGGCTACTCTAAATGCCTTCCAGACAGCCGGAGTAATTCCAGTAACAGTGTTTTTGTAGGTTGTATAAGCTGGCATATGTCTGATAATACTGCGCACTTAAAACTATCTTATAGAACACGTTTATAAGCGGAAATTCTACGTCTTGTTTTTCTACCACGTACGTCTGACAGGATAACGTAAATTACAAGTTAGATCCTCAAAAGGCAATAAAAAAGGAAGACAGGTTCTGCGGACTGCACTTTTTTAAGATTTCATCAGCAGATAAGTTTTTTTCAGCTACTCAAACCATGATTGGTGCCGCACACATACATAAAGATGCCAGTGTGTATAAGCTATTATTATGTTTGCACTTTTCAGCGCCAAGAAAGGCGTTAGCTCGGAAGCTAGCCATTGAGCCAATAAATTCCACTAAACAAGTTTAGTGCCGTCCCATGAAGCCAGGACAAAACTGAAATCACGCATTCGGCAATAAATGAGATGCTTGGAAACAGGAAAATATAACTCAGGAGAAACGACCTTTCTCAGTACTAAGGGTATGTAGTGTGGGAGACGAGGGTAGAAGACGACGGGGCTGAGGGCACGTGACACGCGGTCGGCCGAGGAGACACGACCTGGCGCTTGACAGAGCTTGCTGCGCGAGACTGGGGCTGGTCAGGAACGATGGAGCAGGTCGGGTCGATGGCGATCCCTGGAGTGGTCAACCAGCAAGGTTCTGATCAAGACGGGCGGGAATGGCGAGCCCTGGCCATACCGGCCTAGGCCATGACGATCCCGGAGTGGCACCGCAGCGAGACTCGGCCTATGATAGCCCTCAACAGCTAGCATACGCAGAGCTGGCTTGGGAACGACGATCCACAGGCCTCGACACGGACTCCAACTGAGAGCTCTGAAAGACGGACGACGACCAGGGTTGATGGGCCTGAACGGCCGGCTCTCGAGGACGGGCAACCGGGAAGTACAGTAACCTATTCGCTGTACCTTCTTCTGTTCTTTCAGCTCCTTGGGAGGCGAGCGAAACACTGACCGAACGGCGGTGATTATTATAAAGCAGCAGAACAGCACACAGCTCAACCCATAAAATAAAGTAACTAAATAAAACCTTTTTCAAACTGTTACATTTCGTGTATGCGCACCCATCGTAGTTCCCATTATTACATTAGAGTCAGGTACTATACTCGTCAACGAGGCGTACTCTTTAAGAAATGTTGGCATCGAATATTTCCCAACCCCCGGTTGTTCAATCCAAAATAATCTTTATTTTTTCACTCCCCGTGCTCCATCAATTGCTCCTGCTTAGAAAAAGCAAAGCAAAAATCTCGAGGAATTGAAACAGCGAACGAAAGCACAAACCCCTCTAAAGGTTGCAAATAAACGTAACACTAAAGCAGGGTCTTGCCGAGCCAAACCGGCGCCTGTTCAGGAAGCAGGACTACGCCACTCTTACGCCCGACTCACGTGTAGCGAGACTCAAAAGACGACGAAGAAAGAGGCTGAAATGATGACTGAGCAACTTCGGGGTCAGGCGTGGGGGTCACGACATCTCCTCCCGGTGAAAAAGCGTGACCCGCATCACCCGCTCTTTCTCAAGCTCTCCCTCAGCCTCGAAAGAGTGGGCGTACCGTGGAATGCCACGGCACCCGCAATATACTGCCCGCCGTCCCGACTACGGAGCTAGCCCGGCCTAAGCAAAAACAGCGCTAAACACGGAAGAAAACTCGGCGGGGGAGCATCGTGAATAAAACTCTCCGAAAGAACAGCGTGTATATGGAAGGCCAGGGGAGAACCTTTCGGGGGCCGCAGTGTCCGCTCAGTCTTCTTCCCGGACAGGCCGAGCCGTTCCTGGGGCTGAGCGATGCTGCTTCAAAGGCGCACGGTATCCACACGTGCCGTCTCCCCGAAGAAGGGCGACTGCCCTATACGTTCGTTTCGTAAGCGAAGGGAACAAAAATTTGGAAAAAAAAAAAAGAAGACGAAAAAGAGAAATACATATACAAGGTGTACCGAGTAGAAGTCACGCTTTCCACTGCTACCAGTACCTCACCTCGTAATTACTATTCGACAAGGGGGCTCATTATCCGAAACCAAATTATGACTACTTGCGGATTTCCTACCGATGCGTGCCTTCGACCTGTGGAGGCACTCGGAGAGGTATGTCGCTTTGTTGGGGAACCTCTTGCCTGGCGTGTGGATCGAACAGCGCGGCTTCTTTTGACCGGGCTTGATTGTCAGGCAAAGGTGAAGCGTTCCTTTCTTTCGTTTTCTTTCTTCTTACGTTTCGTTGTCAGGGGCTTCCCTGTGTTTCTGTCCAACACATCGTCAGTCCCTATCGACTGCATTTGAGGAGGACGTGAATGTCTGCGAAGCCTCGGAGACGTACCTCGCGAGCCTATGCAAATGCTGTCTGTGTAATCGAGAGAGAGAAAACGAAAGGGAATGGGAACGCAACATCCTGTAAGGTGAGGTCAGTGGCGTCAACGCACAACTACGTCCGTAGCAGGCACGTACGCCTGTCATGCAAATTTATTTGCGATGTAGCTTCAGTGGCAGTATTGTAATGCAGCATATTTGCGTCGAGTTGTATGTACTCAGACTTGAAAGGCACCGATTACAAAAAATCAAATTACTTGTAGTTTATTAGTTTCCTGGAGGAATTTTGCAATAATGTTATTACTTTTATTAGGTAGTAATCACAACAGCCATTCGAGTACTTTCAGAAGTAATAAAATTACGTGGAACTATCACTATTTATTCAACTGCCCCCCCCCCTCTCAACCCCACTTCCTCCCCTCCACCCCTCTTCCAGGGTCTGATTCTACGAGTTGTTGGTGAACACAATTTGCATTAAAACTGCTGCAATATGCCCAGTTGATCAACATCGTATGTGTTGCGTAAAAATAAGAATGAATCGATTTTTGGCGAGCTGTTGGAATAGAGGTCAGGCTCTTTTTCTGGACAGTTCGTAAAGAGGCTTGTTGGGTTCCAAGCTGGGACAGTGAGGCCTGAGCTCTGTATAAAGCCTTTCAGTACGAAGGTTCATGTTTAAATTAGTATTTGAGTCTTTATTAACAATTCAAACAGGCCTCCCCTCCCTTCTTAGACATATCTGAATCCTGCTCAAAGCACCTCTACGTTGTGGTGCCCCCCCCCCTTTTCCAAGATAATAAAAAAAAAATCATATCACATCTCAGGTGTGACAAAAAACAATATTTTCGTCCTGCCTGAGATAAGCGACCACCATTTCACAAAATTATATCATTTTCCGGATGAATTCAAATTTTGAGTGCTTTTCTGGTGAAGTTCCGTGGGAGTGGAACAAGCGACGTTACTTCGAGCAACGAAACTAGATAATCTTTGCTTCATTTAGCCACTGTGACCTAGACTGAGCGCCCAGAACATCGTTTTTGCACCCATTATGATTAATCTTTCGGTCCAAGTTCACACAAAGAAGCTTTTCCTCTCCCTTTTAAGGCCTTCGTTCTTTCCATTTTGTTATTGCTAATGAATAATCGAATCAAGCCTCCGACCCAAAGTGGTGGAGTGAAAAGATGGATAGATTGTGGTGAATTTATACTAATCGAATAGAGTACGAGAACGCAAAACCCGTTTTCAAACCCGTAGAAAAATCTGGCGCTTTGAAAATGTGGAGTAATCGAAAAAGTAACGGTTACTTTTTTAACCAACAACCAATTAATTTTTTTAGTAACTAAGTAATCTAATTGAAAACTTTTAACCGAGAGTAATTTTAATTTTACTCTATTACTTTTTAGTAACGTATACAGGACTGCATGTGCTCTGGAAAATATAGTCCATTCTTGCAGAGACTCTCAGCTCAAGACATTTTCGACACAGGTCGTCTACGAGAAAAAGTTAACATCTGGTTTAAAGTAAGTCTTGCGGTAACGTATTGCACAATAGATTGATCTTCAAATTTCTGCATCCTACTCCCCTCGAATGAGCTGAGTGATTTTCTTTAACCTTTTTTAATCATAATGTGAACATGAAAACAATGTTGGAATAAAAGCTCTGAATTAATTATTGTTAAATATTTATTTGAATGACAACATTTATTGCAGTTTGTGAAAGGCTCACCCATAAAACAAACAAACAAGCCGATTGCAATCTCATTAAAAAGTGTAAGAAATTATATTTTGCGTATTTGCAACACAAACCCACCGCTCGCCGTCTCGTGAACGAACAAACCATGGAGCGGGGTCTGCAGCGGAGATGGTGGCAGGAACTATCTGCCTTGGTGCCTTCCTGCTTCCACATGCGGTTTGAACAGAAAGAATGGCTGCGTTAAAACACATCTTGTTATCCACTTCTCAACAGTGTTGCACGAAGGAAGCGGGATGTCTCATTTCAATAAAACCTTTTTGCAGCTTGCATATGCTGCAGATTTCGAGTACGGCGTTCCCCAGCTTACTTTGTACTCAACGTACCGACAAAAGCTCCCGCTAGCGGAGCAAACTCTTTGCGTACTATATACACACTTTTCCGAAAGTACGAGAGAACTGCTCGCGTAACAATGTGTATAGTGACAGGCATTGAGAATTGTTTCGCGCCTTGCTCGCTGAAAGGCCGCAAACAAATAACATAAGCACCCTATTGAACGGAACACTTCAGCCCTAATATTTTATGGAACCCTCTCAGCCAGTCAAACCCCTTCAGTCCTTCAGCCCTTCGGACCTCTCAGCCTTTCAGACCCCTTGGCATTTCAACTTTTTAGGCGCCCAAATGAGTGCTTGTTTTAACTAAAAGAAGATTAGAATAACTAACGTGTACTCAAACCCGCGCGCTAGCAACTGTAGGCAAAAGCAATCCAACCAAATAATGGACAACCGAGTTCCTTGTCATAAAAAAATATATATATATTTCGAAGCACTCAAAATTCCGCTGGGTAAATTTTTGAGATGTACGGTAGTTCAACTTATAAAATTGAGCAGCTGCACCAGACACACATATGCACACTGCCAACATCACGTCTAGCAAAAGCCACGAACGCAAAACCATCATTCATCGCCGTTGAAAAATCCTCAGCACGGTCATAGTAT
This sequence comes from Ixodes ricinus, assembly GCA_037355805.1. NCBI lineage: Eukaryota > Metazoa > Arthropoda > Arachnida > Ixodida > Ixodidae > Ixodes > Ixodes ricinus. The sequence goes on from JAZHYW010052140.1 coordinate 91,042, forward strand.
CGTCATAGCACGGTCATAGTATCCTCAGCACGGTCATAGTATCCTCAGCACGGTCACAGTCTTTTGTGGCGCCTGCTGGAGTCTTTTTTCGTCGTTCCTTCAGGTAAGGCCAGCCGAACTAGGGATTCAACATACGCACAAAGAAAAGAATATGCGCACCACTTTTGAAACCGGATGAACGAAGAAGCGCAAGAAACAGGGCACTGAGAGAACTTCTCGTTGATCCGCACACTGAGCTGCTCTAGAAGATAGATCCCCCGCATGGGACTGGAAGCCTACACTGAGCGTCCGCTAGTTTCGGCCCTCCAAAACAAAATGGCGAAGCGGCTTCCCCGACGCATATATCTTCAAGAGCAACGTGATTACTCCCACAGACCCGTTAAAAATATTTTGGTGGGAGCCATGCTTTCACTGAAAATAGCGGGACGAAAAACACAGGCCCTTCAAAAAACCATGGTGTGTGTCTCACACCATTTAGAAATGCTTGAATGGTACGGCGGACCACTTAGAAAACTTCGACGGGCAACTCCAACCCTCAAAATGTTTGAGGGTACTCACTTCCATAAAATTTACTACACGCAGTTGCATTCCGCTTATCCCAAAGGAAAAATGAAACACGCGCGAAGCATTTTAAGCGCGTCTGTGTTAGCCAGCCGTTTGTGACGAATGCTTCGAACAGGCAATTTTGGCAAAGCGGGTCGCAACGCAGCGAACAGCAAGGTACAGTATACTGCAAATACATGCAGTATATTGGAATATTCCTTATTGATAAAGCAATAAATAAAACTCAGAAACACGGCTGCGGAATTAATAGGCATTTTAGGCGTAGCGTTACCGCAGGCTACCGTGGGCATGACAACGCTTATGGCTCGCGCCGGAAATCAATCTTTAAAGGCGCAGCGTGAGCTGCACCTTTGACGTGCAGGATACGGTGCGCCGTATGTTGTACCATATGCTACACCGTACCCTGCATAACAAACGGTGCAGGATATGGTGTGTCGTATGTAGCACCATATCCTGCACCAAACGGTCGGTACTGTAGCCTGCGGTCGCGCTGTGCTAAAAGTTTATGTTAGTAACCATGTCGCAGGTTGATCACGTGCTAGAGCGGATTAAAACCAAGTCGATTTGCAGGGAGTTGTGAAGATTTAACACCCGGAAATCAATACTGTGAAGGTCGCTCTTCTGAGCTTGGCGGTTCACCTGCGTGCTTACGCTTTAGAGCACTAGTGGTCAGGCACACTGCAACCACCACGTTATCTTCACCACCCTAAAAAGCCTTTTGCCACGCGCAGTGACGGAGTCAGCGCCCAAAACGCGTTCCGCTCTTCTCAAAACTTCGCAAGCTTTGTGAGGTTTTTGCAAGTTGTGAAATATTAACATGTTCGTTTTGCAAAAAAATGCAGGGAAACATCTACGTTAAC
>JAZHYW010052144.1:0-35706 GCA_037355805.1 Ixodes ricinus
CTTTTTTTTTTTTTTTTTTTTTTTTTTTTTTTTTTTTTTTTTTTTTTTTTTTTTTTTTTTTTTTTTTTTTTTTTTTTTTTTTTTTTTTTTTTTTTTTTTTTTTTTTTTTTTTTTTTTTTTTTTTTTTTTTTTTTTTTTTTTTTTTTTTTTTTTTTTTTTTTTTTTTTTTTTTTTTTTTTTTTTTTTTTTTTTTTTTTTTTTTTTTTTTTTTTTTTTTTTTTTTTTTTTTTTTTTTTTTTTTTTTTTTTTTTTTTTTTTTTTTTTTTTTTTTTTTTTTTTTTTTTTTTTTTTTTTTTTTTTTTTTTTTTTTTTTTTTTTTTTTTTTTTTTTTTTTTTTTTTTTTTTTTTTTTTTTTTTTTTTTTTTTTTTTTTTTTTTTTTTTTTTTTTTTTTTTTTTTTTTTTTTTTTTTTTTTTTTTTTTTTTTTTTTTTTTTTTTTTTTTTTTTTTTTTTTTTTTTTTTTTTTTTTTTTTTTTTTTTTTTTTTTTTTTTTTTTTTTTTTTTTTTTTTTTTTTTTTTTTTTTTTTTTTTTTTTTTTTTTTTTTTTTTTTTTTTTTTTTTTTTTTCTTCTTTGGAGATTTTTTTTTTTTTTTTTTTTTTTTTTTTTTTTTTTTTTTTTTTTCTTCATCGTTAACGGTAACGTTTTCATCAACATGTGCCGATGGCCTGAGGGTGGCTGCGGTTTTATGGTCGATGGCTGACAATCGAAGCTCGAAGATCACGTTTCAGTGACACGTTGCTTTGCACAGTTTCTTGTTTTCCGATGTATTGCATTTGGCGTGCCGGCGAGTATATGCCTGCCGGGTGGCAAGAGCTGCATGACAAATTAAGGAAGTTGTCAGATTATGTTGTGTGTATCAAAGGCCGTGCCCACTTGTGGTTAGATCGATATTGTTGAGGTAGTGTTGCCGCCGCGCCTATCGATGGTCTGGGGGCTGGCTGTGCTCTGCCGATGGCGTTTGTACCGGATGACGCACGAGCTGCCGAAGACGACGGGTCCAGCTGTCTGTATGATGCCTGCGGTGACATCGGTATACGCCCGCCGGCAATCAGTAAGAGCTGCATGACAACAAGGAAGTCGTCAGACGACAGCAGCCAGAAAAAATGCGTCACTTGCGGGTTAGATGATGTTGATGCGTTGCTCGCCGCGCCCACTGATGTAGTCTGAGGGCTGGCTGTGGTTTTATTTACTGATATGCTTGCGTCGATGACGCAACGAAGCTGAAGATCAAATCAGTTGCCCAAAATATTATCGCTGTTTTGTATGCTCTATTCGATGTTGTGGTGATGATGTATTGAAGCGAAGTCTGCCGGCAACAGCAAGAGCTGCATGACAATCATGAGTTATCAGATGAATGCATCGTTACCCACTTTGGGGACGACATGTTGTACCGCCGCCGCCCACGTCGGCCTGAGGCTGGCTGTATTCTTTCATATTTTATGGAACGAAGCCGAAGATCACGGCATCCAGTTGTCTCAGTGACTCATCGCTGTTTGCGGCTTGCTCTGATGGCGACATGGCTGAAGCGCACAGCAAGCAAGAGCTGCATGATAACAAGGAGTGTCAGACGATTTCGCCAAAAATGCTGCCGCCTACCTGTGGTTGTGACGCTGCCAGCGTGCGCTGCTGCTCCATTGATGCCTGAGGTAAGCTCGGCCAGGGTTTGCGAGCTGATGGCGCTTGTACGATGACGCAACGGCAGTTCAGCCAGTTAAAGTGCCACGCTGCTTTTGTATGCTTGCTCTGATGCCTGGTGGGATGGCAGCTGAAGCGAGTATGCCTGCCAGGCAATCGGGCAGAGCTGCATTGACAACAAGGAAGCTGTCAGACGATACAGCGGCACGCTGCCGTACCCTGCGGTTGACGACGGCGCGTTGCCATCGATGGCCTGAGGGCCGGGCTGCGGTTTTATAGTCGATTTATGCCAGGCCGATGACGCAACGAAGATCATTGCCAGCTGCGCGACATCGCCGCTTTGTATTTGCTGATGCGATTAAGGCAGCTGAAGCGAGTAGGCCCAAATCAGCAGAGCTGCATGACAACAGCGAAGCTGTCAGACGATACGTTGCGTTGCCGCGCCCACCCTGTATTCAGACGACATGTTGCGCGCGTCGCCGCTGCGCCTACTGATTTATCTGAGGGCTTCGCGGTTTATAGCGATTTATTTGCGCGATGACGGAACGAAGCCGAAGATCACGGGGTCTGCCAAATTCAAAGTGACACGCCGGGCTTGCTGTTTGTCGTCTCTGCAGATGATGTAGCTGGCAGGCAATCAGCAAGAGCTGCATGACAACAAGGAAGTTGTCAGACGATTACGTTGCGTGGCTGCCGCGTCTGTTCGCAGCTGACGATTGCGCCGAGGCCGGCCAGCCGATGAAGACGATGACGCACGGTCGAAGACAGCCATCGCTTCGCTTGCACGCCTCTCTGTTTCGATGTTTACGCGTGAAGGCAGACGCCAGCGATACCGCTGGCTGTCAGACGATTATTGCGTATCGCCGCTGGCAACACTTGCGGTTAGACGACGTTATGCGTTGCCGCCGCGCCCACTGATGCCTGCTGGCTGTGCAGATGCAGCTTGCGTCGATGACGTACGAAGCCGAAGATCACGGGTCCAGTTGCCCAGGTGACTCACGCTGCTTTGTATGCTTGTTACGTTCGTGGTGATGATTGAAGAAGCGAGAGCATGTTCGCCGGTCATAAGAGCTGCATGACAAATATGAAGTTGTCAGACGATATTGCGTATCGCCGCGCTCACTTTGTTAGACGACATAGCGCGTTGCCGTTGCCATCGATGGCCTGATACGGCTGCGGTTTCCATATCGATGGCGTTTGTGTCGATGACGCAATGAAGCCGAAGCATCACGGGAACGCCAGCCGTCTGTCGCTTGCCGCCCAGATGGCGTAGCTGAAGCGAGAGTAGCGCCTGCTGGCAATATTGTACATATTGCTGTTCAGACGACAGGCATCAGTGCCTGCGCCTGACTTGGGGACGAGCATGCTCGCGCGTGCCGCCGCCGTGCCACTGACAGCCTGATAAGCCGGGCTGCGGCTCTTATAGCCGATGCGGCGCTTGCGTCGATGACGCCACGGCCAGCGACCACGCGCCCAGCCCAAAGGCGACGCTCTGTTTCGATGTCTGCGGCGATGATTGAAGCGAGGCCGGCACCAGCAGGCTATCGCATGACAACAAGGAAGTTGTCAGACGATGTTGCGTGCACCGCCGCGCCAACCCTGTGGTTGCTGACGACATGCGTGCGTTACCGTGCTCGATGGTTTGCGAGGCCGGCTGCGGTTTTGGTATCGATGGGCGTTTGTAATGACGTGCACGAAGAAGATCATTGCCCAGTTGCTCAGTGACACGTTGCTTTGTATGCTTCTAGGCCGTGATGGCGTTGAAGTGAGAGTATGTCCGCCGGCAATCAGCAAGAGCTGCATGACAACAGTTAGTCAGCGATTACGTTGCGTGCATCGCCGCGCCACTTGTATTAGACGACATGTTGCGCGTTGCTGCTGCGCGTTGAGGGCTGCGCTGTGGCTCTTATATCGATGGCGCTTGTGTCGATGACGCCATCGAAGATCACGGCGTCTTCAGGCCCAAAGCGACAATCACGCTGCTTGCTGAAGAGTATGCCTGCCGGGCAAGAGCCAGACAATAAGAAGACAGACTACGCTGCGCAATGCCGCCGTGCCTGCGATGCGCCTACGATGGTTGAGGGCCGGCTGCGGTTTCCAGGCGCTTGTACGATGATCTGCTGAGCCGAAGACGATGTGTTCCAGTTGCCCAAAGGACACGCGTTTGCTCTGATGTCTGCGGTGATGGCGAAGCGAGATACGCCCGCCGGCAATCAGCAAGAGCCGCATGACAATAAGGAAGTTGTCAGACGACATGTTGCGCGCATCGCTGCCGCGCCCACTCTGCGGTTGCGTGCCCACTGATGGCCTGAGGCCGCCGGTTTTATATGCCGATGAGCTGTGTCGATGACGCATTGAAGCCGAAGATTACGCGGTCTGCTGTCTGCGACATCGCCAGTATTTGTATGCTCTCTGTCTGCAGGATGGCGTAGCCAGCGAGGAGCGCCTGCCGGCACCAGCAAGAGCTGCATGACAACAGGAGTTACCGTGACGATTATTGCGCCGCCGCGCCCACTCTGTGGTTAGACGACATGTTGCGAGGCTGACGGCCTGAGGCCGCTCTATAGTCGATTTTGATGCTTGTACCGATGACGCTCATGAAGCTGAAGATCACGGGTATGCGTTGCCCAGTGCGATTACCGCCGTTTTCTTGTTTCGATGCCTGCGGTGATGGCGAGCTGAAGCGAGAAAATTGCCGGCAAGGCGACAACAGCGCGCTTCGCATCGCCGCTGCGCTCACTTGTCGTTAGACGAATTACGTTATGCGGTACGTACGCTGCGCCTACTGATGGCCTGATGGCTGGCTGCGGTTTTGCTGATGCAGAAAGCAGGTCGATGATGCACAGCCGAAGATCGCTGCCGCGTCACGTTGCTTTGTATGGTTTCTGGTTTCGATGTCTGGTGCCGGAAGCGAGGCGCTTCGCCGGCAATCGCTAGTTAGGTTGCCGATAACAAGGAAGTTGTCAGACGACAGCGCTCGCGCAAGTGTTGCTGCCGTGCCTACTGATGGCCTGAGGGCCGGCTGCGGTTTTAGTCGATATTTGCGTCGATGACGCAATCGAAGCTGGCTGCGGTTCAGTTGTACTAGTAGCTTGTATGCGTTTCATTTCGATGTTCGTGATGATGTAGTTACGGTATATTCGCCGGCACCGTCAGAGCGAGCGATCATGAAGCTTCGTCTGACGACATGCCAGTGCGCATCGCCGTCGCGCCCACTCCCAGGTTATACGCCCACTGATGGCCTGAGGGCCGGCTGCCGAGGCGCTTATGTCGATGACGCACGAGCCGAAGACTGTTCCAGTTGCCCAATGCTTGCGGCTGCTCTGTTTCGCCTGATGTCATGGATTACGAGAAAGGGCAAGCCCGCTGGCAATCAGCAGCATGACAACAGTGAGTTGTCAGACGATTACGTTGCGTGTATCGCTGCTGCCTATCCCCAGTGGTTGTGACGATATGTTGCGCGCGTTACGCCGCCCACTGATGGCCTGAGGCCGGCTGCGGCTCTTGATGGTGCTTGCGTCGATGATTACCAGCTGAAGATCATAAATCCAGTTGCCAGGCGATGACGCTGCTTAGCTGCTGCGGGATGGCGTAGTTGAAGCGAGAGAGCATCAGCAGGCTGCATGACAACAGCGCGCTGTCAGATGATATGTTGCCGCCGCGCTCCACTCTGTGGTTAGACGCCGCCGCGCCCATCGATGCGGCTGAGGGCCGGCTGCCTATATGCTTGTACGCCGACGGAACAGCCGAAGACGTAAATCCAGTTGCCCAGCGAGTTCACGTTGCCAGTTTGTTTCGATGTTCGTGGTGATGATGTGCTGAAGCGAGAGGCGCTGCTGACAACAAGGAAGTTGTCAGACGACTATTTCGCCAGTGTCGCTGCGCCCTTGTGGTCACAGTGTTGCGCCAGCTCATCGATACCGAGGTGGGCTGCATTTGGCAGCCGATGAGCTTGCGCCGATGACGCGCATCAGCTTCGGTGATCATGTCCAGTTACCAGTGACATCGCCAGCGAAAATGCCTCGTTTCCAGCCCGTGGTGATACGTATTGTGTTTATACTCGCCGGCATTTACGACAACAGCGAAGTCAGACGATGCCGCGTATCGCCGCTGCGCCCAATTCCGTGGCTGACGAGCGCGTGCGCCAGCCGCGCCCACGATTTGCTGAGGGCCGGCCGCTCTATAGATGCGCTTGTAAATGATGACGCAACGAAGCCGAAGATCACAACAGCCGCTACAAAGCGACACGCCAGTTTGTACGTTTCAGATGAAAACGTGGCGATGATGTAGCTGAAGCGTCGGCAGCAAGAGCCGCATGACAAGGAAGTCGTCAGACGATTACGCTTCGCGCGTATCGCCGCCGCGCCCACCATCTATAGTCGATTTATGCTCTGCGCCGATGACGTAACGAAGCCGACAGTTCCAGCTGCGACATCGCCAGCTTGCATGCTCTCTTTGTCGATGTTCGTGGTGATGATGTTGAACAAGCTGCATGACAATCATGAAGTTGTCAGACGACATGTTGCGTATCGCCGCCGCCTACCCTTCGACGACATGCTGCGCGCGTCGTTCGCGCTCCATTACTCGATTTGCCTGAGGCTGGCCGTTCTTATATCGATGGTTTGTACGATGACGGAACGAAGCCGAAGACGTAAATCTCGTCAGTGCGATACCGCTGCTTTGTATTTACTTCGATACTGTGGTGATGATGTAGTTGAAGCGAGAGATGTTGCTGGCACAGCAGCTGCATGATAACAGCGAAGGTCAGACATCTCGCTCGTCGCCGCTCGCGTCACTCCCCAGGGTTAGACGACATGCAGCGTTGCCGCCGTGCTCATCGACGGCCTGACAGGCCGGCTGCGGCTATAATGATGGCGCTTGTGTCGACGAGCCGCACGAAGCCGAAGATCACGGGGTATCCAGTTGCTCCAGGCGTTTTATCGATACCAGGATGGCGCAGCTGAAGCGAGTATATGCCCGGGAACAGTAAGAGCTGTGATAACAAGGAAGTTGTCAGGCCAGTATCGCTGCTGCAAGCCTAATTTTGCGGTTAGACAGTATAGCCGTTGCGCTCATCGATAGCCTGAGGCCGGGCTACTCTTATAGTCGATGGCGCTTGTACGATGACGTAACGAAGCCGAAGATCACAATCCAGTTGCCCAAGTGACCACGCCGTTTCTGTATGCTTGCCTGATTATGTACGGCGAGAGTATCGCGGTTTCTCGCATGATAACAAGGAAGTCAGACGATACGTTGCGTACCGCCGCCGCCCACTTGCGGTTAGACGATTATTTCGCTGCGTATTCACTGATACATTACAGACGGTTACGACGGGAACGAGCCGAAGATCATTGCCCAGCGACATCGCCGTTTCAGTTTGCTCGTCTTCTGCGATGATGCAGTTTCAGCGAGATATGCCCGCCGGCAATCAGCAAGAGCTGCATGATTAACAAGGAAGTTGTCAGACGATGTTGGTGCGTATCGCCGTGCCCACTCAGTGGTTAGACGATATTGCCGCCACGATGTTTGCGTCGCCGTACTATATCGATATGTTTGTACGATGACGCAATGAAGCCGAAGGTTGTACGCTTCTGTTTCCTGATGTCTTCGTGATGGCGGTTGCTTTTGAGTACGCTCGCTGGCATCAGTAAGAGCTGCATGATACAGCAAGCTGCCAGACGAGATGTTGCGCGGTCGCCGTGCCCACCTGTAGCCAGATCGCGCGCGCTGCTGCCGCTCGATTTGCCTGAGGGCCGGCTGCGGCTCTTATATCGATGATGACGCAACGAAGCCGAAGATCACTTCGCCATTGCCCAGTGACATCGCCAGCTTGCGGCTTACTCTCGATGTCTGCGGCGATGATGTAGCTGAAGCGCAGAGAATACCCGCCGGCAATCATAGAGCGCCGCATGATAACATGAAGCTGTCGTAATATTACGTGCATCGCCGCGCCCACCCCGCGGTGCCAGGACGACGTTGATCGCCGCGCCCACTGATTTGCCCGGAGGCTGGCTGTGAATGATGAAAGCAAGTCGATGCATCGCAACGAAGCCGCAGACGCTGTCCAGCGTCTGCGACATCACAGTTTTGTTTCCGATGTTGTGGTGATGCCGTGAGTTGAAGCGAGAGTGTTTTCTCCGCCGGCAATCAGCGTCTACCCTGCCAGATCATTATGCGTTGCCGCTGCGCCCATTCGATTTGCCTGCGGGCCGGCTGTACTTTATACGATGGCGCTTGTAATGATGATATCGAAGCCGGAAGGTCACAGTGGCCCAGTCGCTGCGACACGCTGGCTTGTACGCTTCTGTTTCCGATGTCTGTGGTGATGATGTAGTTGAAGCGAGTAGCTGCCCGCCGGGCAATCAGCAAGAGCTGCATGACAACAGCGACGACATGCTGCGTACGCCACCCTGCGCGGTTGATGCCACGCTCATCTCCGATTGCCTGATGCGCTCGGCTACGATTTATGCTTGCCGACGACAACGAAAGCCGAAGATCACAAGCAGTTTGCATGCCGTCTCGGTGATGGCGTATTGAAGGAGAGTAGTCTGCCGGGCGACAAGAGCTGCATGACAACAGCGGAAGCGTTGTCGTGGGTATCGCTGCCGCGCCTACCTACAGACGATTGTTGCGCGCGTTGCCGCTGCTCATCGATGGCCTGAGGGCCGGCTGCGGTTTCCATATCGATGCGCTTGCGGCCGATGACACGAAGCCGAAGATCACGAGGTCTGGTTGCCTGCGCGATTACGCTGCTTTGTATGCTTCTGTTCTCCGATGATGGCGAAGGGCGAGAGTACGTCTGCCAGCAAGAGCCAGTAATGACAATCGTCAGCGGTCGCTCGCGCATCGCCGCTGCGCCCACTTGCGGTTGCGGACGATTGCGTTGATGTCGGCTGCATTTTATACGATTTATGCTTGTGTCGATGACGCCACGAGCTTCAGACCACGGGCAGCTGTTCAAAGTGACGTTTTTGTATGCTTTGCTTCGATGTCTGCAGATGGCGTAGTTGAAGCGGCAGAAACGCTGCCGGCAATCAGCAAGAGCGATGACAAAGTGAAGTTGTCACGATATGTTGTGTAATGCCGTTGCACTTGTTGTTACAAGCAGGGGCAAGTTGCCGCTGCGCTCATCTCGATGGCTGCTCGGCTGCGCCTATAGCCGATGGCGTTTGTGTCGATGAGTAACGAAGATCAAGGGCCCAGTTGCTCCGAAGTTTTCAGCGCATTTCGACGCCTGTGGTGATGATAAGTTGAAGTATGTCTGCTGGCACCGCAGAGTTGCATGAGCAGCCAGACGATATTTCGTGCGTAAGCGCTGCTCGCCTATTTCGATGGTTTCAGGGCTGGCTGTTTTAAATTGATGGCGCTTTGTAAATGATGACGTGCATCGAAGGAGATCACGTTGCCTAAAGTGTTACGTTGCTTTGTATGCTTATTTCGATGATGATGTTGGTATATACTATGGCACACAAAAGAGTTGCATGATGCCACAAGGGAAGTTGTCAGACGATTATTGCGTAATGTTGCTCGCGTTTCACTTTTGTGGTTAGACGATATGTTGCGTGTGTTGCTTCACAGAGAGCTTGCATTGTTCATGTAAAAATTCCTGATGTTAAGCAGGAGTAGTAGAGAATTATGCCTATTGACAATGCAATGATATTGCGAGTTGTTAGGGATAAAAATAATATTTATTCCAGCCTGCGTTATGATCAATATTAAGTTTACCAGTTTAAAGAAGTAGGTGTTGTGCGAGACGAAGTCGAATGTTCTGAGCAAAATCTAAGAAAATGCAGTCAATATATCCAGACATTAAGTAGTAATAGATTCACGTAAATGATAATGAGCTGTGTTTCATTAAAGAGGATAACAACTCGTGTTGATGATTAGTAGTGGAGAGCAACTTCGAAAGGCAATCGAGGTACAAAGTTCTGGGTGAGCATATGGCAATACTAGTCAATGATATTGGCCTGGGGTTAAATGAGGAGTGAGCCATGCCTGATTTTATGAATTCAACTGCTCTCCTTTCTCCAAATGCTATATTGTTCAACACCAGAAGACTGTGAAAACATTTTGAAATAATCGATGATTTAATAGAGGCGGTGCCTTCTAGAAGTTTAAATTAATGCTACCAAACCCAGCTAACGCTGAAATTTTAAGCTTTTTGATTAAACAGTCAAGTTAATCATATTAATGAAATGTAGGACTAAATTAGCGCTGAAAACAGTTGGGTAAAATATAAGAGTAAACACATTGTTTTCGACATTGTACAATTCGTTTAGATATTCATTAATATTGCTCAGTATCACAAAATAAAGGATCACGCTCCAAATGTTGAGTGGGTTACCTTTCAATAAAGAAGAACGCGGTAATACTGATAAATCCCTGCTTTGATTAGAGGGATACAGTTGCTTATACCTGTACAGGAGCGTCGTAGCGTTAGTGCTCAGCACATTTTTGTTATTTGAGTGCCGAAATATCTGTTTTTACAGCGAAGTTGTACAGTTAGCGGTTTTTATCGTCGCGGTAGCAAATTTCGGCGAATACTTAGTTATGAAATATATTGCTTTGCTTAATAGTATACAGCCAGTCATAGAGAAATATATACTATACATTGCTGTTTCAGGGTCTAGGCAAAGAATTTCTACTGGCCGTTAGAGGCATGTGACTTATTTTGAATATTTGTCAAGAAGAGAAAATATTAATAAATAACTTCATTGTATAGATTAAACTTTAAAATTATACATGAATAATGAAATCTTCAAAAACGATTCCCGGCGGCTGCGGCAGATATTGGCTTTGAGTACTGAAGGTGACGGATAAGGGTTGCTCATTGGTCTGTTTTGCTCTGCCTTGTTGCGTAATTGGTTCCCCTGCGGCGCTGTCGTTCCGCGGGTTTTCTAGTCATTCTTCTTCCGTTGCGGTCAGCGTATACGGTATATGTAAGAAGTAGTGACTGTAGTTTCTTTTGTTGACGTGATAAGTATCTGAATACTGAATTTTAGTTACTCGTGTCATAGAAGCGTTTCAGCATGGTCACTTTCATAACTTGGACGGTAATTTTTTTATATGCCCCCCATCATTGCATTTACCGCAAGTCCCGCTGTAATTACTGTACTTTTTTCCAGTGTACAATTGTTGACGCGTTATTCATACATTTTGCATGTGTATTGGCATTTTTTGTAATGTATGAATAATAACATACATCCACTTGTCTTCAGAGTTGACTGCATTTGTCGTTACAAAAATAAATATTTGTGCGTCAATTCTCATGCCTAAGCACAAATGTAAAATATCGAGGAAATCGAATACACCGGTTTCACAGGAGCCCATAAGGAAAGTTCAGGCAGCTTCGCTGCGCATGACTACTTAAGCCCCTCATCATTGCTGTTACAGAGCCAGACAGCGTGTTGCGTCATCTGCTGCATTGAAGATGGTTCGACTAGATCTCCATGCCGCAAGATAGCCACGCAGAGGCACGCATCTATGCAAACACGATTACGACATTTTTTTGATTCATCGAACCATCGTGCCATGTCTACAGTTGCGAAAAATATATTTTCTCGGCGTGCGGTCGGCTTCATTGTGCGCTGATGCCTTTCTCTGCAGGTATGTTTATAACACAATTCTATTTTAAACAAAGTCTCATGCTAGTTATTAATAATATTGACTACAGAGATTTACGCTGTCGGATACGCCGCCAGAGTCTGCCTTGAACGCCCACATCTACAGCTCTGCGTATCCATCCATAAACACTGAATCCAGATTGGCCGCCGGGGCGTTGTTAACTGGGGCCTATATCCGCTTACGTAGCAATTATATATTTCTCTATTATTCAGTGTCCGTCTCAATAATGCGCATCAAAACCACATGATTACATGCGCGCGCGCATCATTGTATTAATTCTTCGTTCCGGCAAAATTAAGTTTGCAGGCTCCTCCCGAAAAGGGGCTGACGTCATTGTATTCGTTCCGCGTGGTCACGCGACAGTCACACGGCCCCGATTGTCTGGAAGTTCGTAATATCACGCAGCTTGCAAGATGAAATCGAGTAAAGCACCGATTTCATTGCGCAGCACCGGGATGCGGCAGGTAACGCACAGTTGTGACCTGAGGAGCGCGTGAATATCTGAGCGGCACGGGAAAGAAACACGGGCGGATAGTGACCGGTGGCGGCTTCGTATAGCGTAGGCAATGTTGCCTTTATTTCGCTGACCAAGCACCTTCACAGCGTGGATCTGAGCCCCGCAGAAGCAGCCATATGCGTTGAACCAAGGCGCTTCCGTGAATTGAAGCGGGTGCGTTCGTAGGATTGACTACACTATCACCACTTTTAAGTTTTGAAAGAGAGTACCACTTTTCAACCTTTCGCGTATGAAACGTGAGATGTACTTGATAGAAACGCTTCTAATTTATTATTATTGAAACAAAATGTTGTAGTCGCTAATATTATTAAATGATTTACTTGAAGAGGCATACGCCTGTAGGTGAAATTGAATAACACAATGGTCACTAAAACCTGGTAAATAATGCGTAGAGACACAGCCGAGGGTTGTTGTGAGGAATGAGGTCTAATATTAGGAAGAATTTAAATGTATGTTTTAAAATTCAAATGTGTAGTATTTCGAAACGAAAAAGTTCGCAATGAGTTAAATATTTTACTGTATTTTAATGTTTTCCGTTTTAATTTTGGGAAAAATTCGCCATTACTCGTTTATGTGTCTATTGGCACCAAAAAATTTCATTGAATCCGTCTAGATGCGACAGGTTTCCATACAAACATTTCTGTTTCGCAGAAAATTATTCGGTTGAGTTTGTAAAAATGGCGTCTCAAAATTCGGCGAGTGCTATTGATTTTATCGGATTTATCGGAAAATGCTGGAACCTAGCATTGGCGATATTTGTCGGGACCTCATTTTCCTAGTTTGTACTTGGGAGAAAATGGACCATTTATCTCGGGACCATTTATTCCCTGAACCATTCTGTTTCCCATGACTACAGGGACCGACCAAGACAGAATCCCTATTCTCCCATTTTTTTACTGCTGTAGTCTCTTCCCAACACTACACACCACCACAAACTACACCTGATTGAAAAACGCGAAAAAAAACGTACAACAGTTGAGGCGGCCGCTGCACTTCTTATGAGTTGCGCATGCGAAGCATTGCAAGCTGCTCGTCCGCCTCATCGTCTGTCGCGCTTCGACTGCTGGCGCGTAAGCCTTCGCTACGTTGACTTGACGCTCCAGGCTAACGGCGCGCCATGCAGACGCAGCGCCATAGCAGAGCGGTCGTGGCTGACAGTACAATCGGGTCTCGTCGACAAAGCGCGCCGTCAATTAATGAAGGCGAAATCCATCAGCTTTACTGCTCCCTGACCGGCGCCAGTTTTTGCCAGTCCGGTGACGTCAGCCGCTCCATGTGGACAGTTATGCCGCATTTTCAAAACGGCTGACTATCACTTCAGCCTACAGGAGACTCAAAGTTCTGCGCTCAATAAACGGAACTACAAACAAGAACACAGACGCACCGACATATCTACATTGCGAGTTGATACCGCGCATTTTCGAATGTCTGAGCTGTAGGACACATAGGCGTTTTCGCGAGATCGTCAGTTCTGTCGTTTACGAAGCGAGTAGAGTTCAGTGTCGAACAGTTATCGAGTTGATGGATGCGATTAGCCCGGCGCACTCTCCATGACGGCGGAGTGCATAGCGATTAAGCACTTCGTACCGGGTAGAGACTTCGACAAAGTGCAGTTGAAGCTAATAATTATTGACAGCGAACGAATCTGAATCTGCCGCTACGCTGGCACAAATTCTGGCTTCACAACGTGAAGGTCACCAAAACTCTTCGGGACTCCCGACTCTCCCATGAAGGGTCAGTGCGTATTGCCAGTCTGTCGGCGGCTCCACAAGAAACTAATAAGAAGGCGAATGTACTTGAAGAAAAAGAAGTAGGTCTTCGATTTAGGAAGAAAAGGGTGCCAGCTCATGGTAAAGAATCGGCGAAGACAGTTGTATACCGCGCGTGAGTGAAGCCTGACGCGGCGAAGTGCTGACGGCACGCAGGAAACAAGACACAGCTACTCAAGAAAGAAATACTGCGTCTGGGGCGCCTGAGTTGCCGCCTACATGATCAAACAAGAAAGCTGAAGCGTAAAAGGGCGTATTGCGATCCCGCTACGGGGATGAATGTCGAAAACGCGAGGGTAGGGACCATCCCCAACTAGAATCAGGGCATCCCAAATTTTACTTACGAGTAAAGGCAAAAAAAACAGCACAGGGCCAGCGCAGTAGCATGGTAAATTTACAGCTAACGGTCATACCCTGTTAGACATTTACTGAAGACGACCCACAGAAAACACAGAACAATACCCATAGCTACAGCATGGCTGGACAAAGTGTTAAGGCTCGAATAAATATGACGAAAGACACACGGCGAGTAGGCCGGATTATATCCGCCGCATGCGGCCCTTTCGTCCTAGTCTTGCCCGCTCTAACTCTGAGGCACAGTTGTGAGTGCCTGTACCCGCAGAGCATCTTACTTCGCAGTCGTCTCCATTCGACGAAGACGAAGAGATCTGTTCGGCAAGAAAGGGTGGACCTGTCGATATAGTTATGGATACATACTTTCCCAAGGGGAATCCGGTTTGTGTATATGATATCTCTTCCGGGTGATCTCACCCGATATTACAAGAAATCATCTACTTCCAAAGATGTTCACTGATTTTCTGTGGAATTCTTATCCGAGTGCAAGCATTGAAAAATCTCATGTCTTCACATGTGCACTGCAAGGCACGCAGTTTCAATAATGACACTATGACACAGCTCACGCTCTTCTAGCCATAGAGGCCATATTATATGTTGATTTAAATATCCAGTTTCTTTATGAAATATAATTTTAGAAGTCGTTAGTTAAGAATCGCTTTCACTGTAATATTGAATGGATTTTCGGCAGCATTTAATCTTTCAGCCATTGATATACAGCAGTGCTTGTGATGGAGTAGGTGGCGTTCTTTAAATACTCACATAATGCTTACTAAATTTAATTCGTTCAAATAACAATTGCCACCAAATAAGCATGAAAAGTGCACACAAAGCATTTACAGGGAATGGGCCTGAGCCAGTGGTGAAGCAGAGTGGACACCGTGTGCCTGCATGGGAATTGTCTATCGTGAAAATCATCATATTTGTAGTTGATGTATTACTTGCGTTTACTGAGGGCGTTTATGTATGCATAGTTGTAAATTTGCTGGTCGTTTTGTGAATTGTGTTAATTAATGGTATTCCAGCAAAAGTACTTTTCGCGTCAGTTTTTGCCACTTATGAAAAAAATAATTTGAAAATTATAAGATACATGCCCAACGCTCAAAAATGTCTGATTTTCATGTCGAAGACGTCGGCTCATTCTGAAAGAAATTTGTCACTTGCCTGAAGTCATGCATGTTACTAATGTTTTTTCAAGGTCTGCTCTGATTTAATTTTAGAATTCAAGTCCTTAAAATCTTCTTACAACGAGAGGATATATGCTTGGTTGCATGTTAATTTATTTTCTATTTTCCATTATTCTTTCTTTTCTGCTGAAACTTTTGTAAACAAAGAAAATCGAGTTTTTTTATAGAGAGGTATATTTGACGCACCTGTTTGTGAGTAGGTTAGTATATAGTGTTGTAAAATTTTCGTTCTAAGAGTTTTCAATAAGTTTTGACAGATCTGTCTTCTTCGGTTGAGCGTTGCAGAGGTGAGTGTCTCTGCTCACGGTGCGTTAAGGGGAGTTTAAAAATAAAGATGGATTTTTTTAAATATTGACTCCTTTTCATTTAGTTACATTTTGAGAAAGTCCAGTTTCCGCGTTAATAATAAGAAGCTAATTAAGGGCGGGCATATTATCTATATATCTGCAAGAATAGACGCATGTTTATATGTTTTGTGAGTTAATTAAAATTGTATATTTGCAAAAAATGCAATATGTCTTAAAACGCGTTTTATGTCATGTTTCATAATTTGATAATCCTAACGTCACAGTTTGCTGAGAGCGTTTTCAAGTTAATTTTTGCTCGACTAATATTGCGGTATATTCAAAAAAAATGTCGTGACAACGTAACTTTTTTTTTGCTTTTGGCAAACATAGTTTAACAGCGTCATCTAAATGTTCTTATTACAAATTGCCTGTGACTAAAAACAGCCTGGCTTTATACTGCTTGAATGCGTCGCCAAACACGTTTTCCAGAAGTGTCTACCATGTGACACACATTTCTGCGCTGTAAGCAGATAGCCGCTCTAGGAATTGTCGCATGTATACCATCAATTATGACGAAATCATTGCAGAGGCGCTGACCGTAGTACATCTGTTTTACACCGTTGCCGCATGCATTGCATTGCGAGCAGCGCTCCCGCAACAGAGCTTCCTTCAAGCGGCACAAGCTTGCTGCTAGAGTCTGTCATATTACGCGCGAACTATCTTGCGGGTTTCCATTGTCTCGCACAATTGTGAAAATAGCTGCGCAGTATTTGCCATTATGGAAGGGTAGCACAGCTCTGTGTCCAACTGCTGAAACATTTCTACGCAAATTTCCGCGGCAGAGTTTTGAAATAGTTTTGAGATTGATGTACAGTGGTAAGCGGAATAGACGCTGTAGAAACTCCTTTCTGCAATTCGAAATTTACCTAGAAGTTTTCCATTACGACAAATGAGATCCAACTTGTCACGGAAATTTTGCCAGCCTAGAGCCGCCTTTCGCGGCCCCAAATGTTGCATTGTGTTAATCTATTACGGTCTGTTTTTTTGTTGTATCCGTTTGGCTCGTTTTCAGCTAGGCTCGTTTCTAGCTGGCAGGCCCAGCTTCTAGCGGGCCTGTTAGGCCTGTTTCTAGCGGGCCTGTTTCGGGTAGTCTATTTCGCTGGCTATAGCACCAATTCTCTGTATCTGAGGGTCCAGATGAAGAAAGCCAGAAGTACAGAAATTACCATAAAATGAAGCTGTGACGCAAGTACTGACGTTCTCTTTGTGAGAGTCACGTCGCAACTTTATAAAGGAGTCGCGGCATATATTGGAAAATCATTGTCAGCTCAAATTCGTGGTACTAGCCATTGATCTTCTCGAAAATTTAGGAAAAAGTAAATATAAGAGGAATTGTCATAGTCGATAATGAACATTTTGTCCGCAGGTAAACAATCCATCTATTCTACCAAATGTACGAAGCGCACATGGCGGTGCCGTGCTGTAATAAATACCACTTCAAACACAAAATAGAAAAAGTATACGGAGGAACAATTTGCTGAAACATTGGCGGAAAGCATACCGCCGCTTACCCACACAAGAGAAAAGCATTTCCGAGCCAAGCTGTATTCTGCCGAGTTTTTGCCAAGTCTTTGAAAAAATTCGAAGCAGCCAGTTGCGTTCCTGTCGCCAAGGCATGATGTTGCTGTGATTGTTCTCAGCATTTTATTATAAGAGCAAGTAGAGACAAGAGGGTCTTGTATCCTACTCACCTATGAAAATTTACAAACACCAGGTTTTTCTATAAAGTAGCTTGCCAACGCCGCTACCACAAAGGCGGCTACTAATTTAACGTTCAAACACAGGTGAAAAACCAAAAAGGCACAAATAAGCATTGTCCGTATTTTTCTTTCGGCGGCCATGTTTGTGTGTAGTTGTCGCTATGCTCCGATGAATTGCAGCTCGTTTGAACAGTAACAGTCAAAAAATTTTTGAGTGTCTGCGGTTTTGGCGTTTTCCACTTCGCCATCTATGCACCCGCAACCTCCAGGCGGCCGAAGATGCATATTCGCCCGCTGACGCTTCGGCCAAGTGCGCTAAAATGATTTATTTGTCTGCTGTCGAAGTGGTTAGGGGCCAGCAGGTGACGAAGATGTTGATGCGCGTTAAGTAGGCCGAGCATGCTGATATTTGCGATTTGCGAGTTTGCGGGTGGCTGCGCGTAAAACGCGCTCACCCACCACAAAGCTTCGCAAGTCGAGGTTTCTGCAACTTTTAAATATCAGCATGCTCATTTTGCTAACGCGCATCAACATCTTCGTCACCTGTAATATGATCCTGCCCTAACCACTTCGCGTTAGCAGACAAATAAATCATTTTTAGCGCACTGTCCAGCGTCAGCGAGCAGGCGCACGGGAAACCCTGGAGACTCTATCCCCGTCTCTTCCGCCATCTTGGAACTATCGCCCCGCCACCTATAGGGCGTTGGAGTTGCGAATAGCCATGGACCTGTAGATCCTGGCAAGTGGAAAGCCTCAGCTCCCCTTCCTGGTTGCGTCAAAATTTACTGTTTTGTTCCCACTGTTCAAACTGAGCTACACGGTCTATTCATATGACGTCAGACTGCTTTTTAATGTCGAGCAACTACACACAAGCATGGCCGCCGAAAGAAATGCGGTTATCTAAATGGCGAATTTGTTGTGCCTTTTTGATTTTCTGCTGTGTTTACGAACGTTAAGTTAGTGGCCATGTTTGTGGAAAATGACTCAGGATCTGAATAGACTCTAACGTCCAGCAAGCTACTTTATAGAAAAACCTGGTGTTTGCTAAATTTTAATAGGTAATTAGGATACAAGACCTGTTGTCTCTCCCCTTATTTTCTTATAATAAAATGCTGAAAATTTTAATCGCAGCAGCATCATGCCTTGACGACAGAGGCACCTGGCCTTCGGACGTGCCGCGGAGACCCGTCTTATGGCATGAAGCTCCAGCAGTGAATGCAACACACTTGGCTCGGAGAGCGCACCTGCAACTGTGGCGGGTCCTAGTTCACCAAGCGTGTCAAGTGAAAGCAACGGCTATGCTTCCACCAATGTTTCAGCAAGTAACACAAGTCTTCATATACTTTTCTATTTTTATTGTTTGAAAGTGGTATTTATTACAACACAGCACCACCTGTGTCTTACGCTGTGCATTTAATTTAAAGAAATAAATGGATTGTTTACACTGCGGACCCACTGTTTTTTCAAATGTTTAGAATTCATCGGCCTTGCTCCTTGAAACAATTCCTGTATATTTACTTTTCCCTAGAGCACTCGGAAAGTCAATGGCTAAATTATACAAATTGAGCTTGCTAATGATTTTACAATATATTTTGCGACTCAAGCATAAAGTTGCGACGTGACTTCTCACAAGAAGACGTCAGGCTCAGTACCACGTCACAGCTTCGATTTTATGGTGAAATTTTTCTGTACTTCTCATTCGCCTGGCTTTCTTCATGGATCACAGTCCTGGACCCTCCAGATACTCTGCGCGGAAGTGCACGACGGGACATTTTTATAGCCAGCAGAAAACGGGCCACCTAAGAAACGGGCCCGCTAGAAAACGGGCCAGCTAGAAAACGGGCCAGCTAGAAAACGAGCCAGCTAGAAAACGGCCAGCTAGAAACATGCTAGAAAACGAGCCAGCTAGAAAACGGACCGGCAAGATCCAACTTGTCACGGCAATTTTTGGGGCCACCCAAAAAGGGACGGCAAACGGGCTGGCAATTATAGGTGGCCCCAAAATTCTCCCGTGACAAGTTGGATCTCATTTGTCACGGCTACAGGTGGCTCCCTAGATGGCCCCAGATTAAGAGCGTTGCGGAAGAAAAGAGGGAGGCGAGGCGAGGCAGCGCGCGGCCTTTGGGGTTTCTGCAGGCGATCTATTTCGCAGCGCACCGCAACACATCAATCTCAAAAACATTTCTGCAAACTCTGCCGCGCATGTGGATAACTGCTGCGTAGAAAGTGTTTCAACAGTTGAACCACAGAGCTGTGCTACC
The DNA here is from genome assembly GCA_037355805.1 of Ixodes ricinus. Classification (NCBI taxonomy): domain Eukaryota; kingdom Metazoa; phylum Arthropoda; class Arachnida; order Ixodida; family Ixodidae; genus Ixodes; species Ixodes ricinus. The sequence continues at coordinate 19,395 of JAZHYW010052144.1, forward strand.
CTTCCGCGAAGAGGTCCCCGCAATAGTAGCCAAACGCTGCGCAGCTGTTTTCTAATTATTGCGAGACAAGTAAGGAAAACCCGCAAAATAGTTCACGCAGCTGTGATATGACAGACTCTAGGCAGCAAAAACAAGGCATTGTTGCCCCGCTAATGGGGAAGCTCTGTTGCGAGGAGCGCTGCCTCGCCATGCAGTGCAAATGTTGAGAAGATGCATGCGGCAACAGTTGGCAAAAACGGATGTACAGCTGCAGTCCCGTTGTGGCGCGCAACTTCTGCCGAATAGGCTGAGGCTATAATTAACAAACGATAGTGCCCATCGTTTCTGCAGCAATTCCACAAAAACAGCTATCTTAACCTAGCGCAAAGTGGTTGTGTCGCATGGTTGGAACACTTCTGGAAAGCATTGTTTGGCGACCGCATTCAAGCAGTATAAAGCCAAACTGTTTTTGAATCTGCCACGAGAACAGTTTGCTGACTAAAAACGGACGTTGCGATGACTGTTTGTAAACTATGTTTGCCAAAAGCAAAAAAAAAAATAAGTTGTCACGACATTTTGGAATTAAAGGGCCCGACGCTACCACAATATTAGTCGAACAAAGTAGCAAAAGAACAGTTCGGCACTCTCGAAAATGCAAACGTGACGTTGGGATTATCGAAATTATGAAACATGACATAAAAACGCGTTTTAGAGACATATTTATATTTTTTTTTGCAAATATACCATTTTTTTAGTGCTTCACAAAACATATAAAAATGTGCGTCTATAAATATTCTTTACGAATATATAAAGATAATATGCCCACCCTTAATTGTCTTCTTGTTATTAACGCGGAAATGCAGCTGGTTTCTCAAAATGTGGCAAAATTGGGAGTCAATATTTAAAAAAAAACTCCATCTTTTATTTTTTTAAACTCCCCTTGACACTTTGCAGTTACTTGAACTAAAGGCCCGCTCACACTCCTTGCAACCGAGTACGACCGAGAGAGACGAGATCTGTTAAAACTTGTTAACATTTCTTAGAACGAGAGAACACACTGACACTGTGGCGCCATCTATGCGGTGACCCTGGAACTGCATTTCACAAGAGCGAAGGTTTTGCGGGATTTCCGAGGTCAAATGTGCATAATACCTATAAGAAAGGCTCGTCTTATAACGTTTACAAAAGTTTTTCGAGCCAAGAAAGAAAGGATAATGCGCGTGAGAAATAGAAAATATGCCGGACCGCCAAGTTTACACTGCAACCCGATAGATGGCGCCACTGTATCCTCTCGTTGTAAGAGGTTTTAAGGGACTAAGTTCTAAGAGGTCGCAAGAGTGTGAACGGGCCTTTACTTGTGATAGCAAAACATTGAGTAACGTATGACCTCGAAACGGGAAAATCTACGACAAACCTTAACTCGGAGCGAGCCGACGTCTTCGTCATAACCGCTTTGCCGCACAGCATCAAACATTTTGAGCGTTAGTTATGGCATGTATCTTATATTTTTCAAATTATTTTTGTCATAAGGGGTGAGCATAACTGACGCGAAAAGGTACTTTCAGCTGGAATACCATTAATTAGCTTACAATTCACAAAATCAAAACGACCCCACTCTGTAAATTCGCTAACTATGCATATATAAGCTTATAACCCTCAGTTGCGCAAGTGGCCATGTATACATCCGGCCTCTCGGCATATGATGATTTTCACAGATGAGATGCCTGGATTCCTCTCTACAGGTTTTACGGTGGTCCACTCTGCTTGCTTCACCGCACGAAACTCTCGAACCCGTTCCGCAAACAGATGGAACATGCAGACGTTTGTTACTTTTTCACGTAGCATTTCCGCAAAGTCTTTAGCGGTGACAATCGTTGAATTGAACGACGATCTCAAGTTAGTGAGCGTTGTGTGGTGTTTAAGAACACCACCTACTCCATCACAAGCGCTTTTTCCGTGTCCAGTGGCTGAAAAGATTGATCTTGCCGAAGAGTCCGGCTTCCGAGACAATTCGTGCAATTGGAAGCGATTCTTGAAATGTGCCGCCGCTTCGTTTGATACAAAAATTATATTTCATAAAAGACTGGTAATGTTCATCAACATACTCTTCTATGGCCTCTATGGCTAGAAGAGCGTGAGCTGTGTCATGTGTCGTGTCATCGCTGACAACGGAAAAGCTTTGCGTGCCTTGCGTGGACCAAACCAATACATGTGAAGAGAGGCACTTGAGGTTTTTTTCCAATGAAAACTCTGCACTTCGGATGGGAAGATTACTGTCCAATTTTCCGCAAACTCGAAGTGGAACATCACTGCCTTTGGAGGTAAGGCGGTTCTTGTGTCATGTATCAGGCTTCGTTGACGGTCACGGATGTAAGAATGCCTCATATACTTTTCGCTTTCCAGTTCCCGCAGGAAAGCGGGAGAGTCCATAACCTCATCGACGGGTCCGCCGGCGTCCCCTAACGCGAAACAGATCTCTTCGTCTTCGTCGAGATGGAGCGACTGCAGCAAGATGCTCTGCGTTTTGGGGCACTTTTCGCAACGACGCAGGAAGCAATCGTTTCTGCGGAGGTTAAAGGCGCGAACAAAACAGGACGAAAAAGACACACGTACGACGGACCTGTCCGTGTCCTACTCGTACGTGTGTCTTTTTTCGTCCTGTTTTGTTCGCGCCTTTTAACCTTTTAATCAATATGAACCAACTAGCCCCAACAAAAGTTTTATTGTTCTGTGGAGCGCTGCAGAGGTAGATGCGCTTGAGGTCGTCTTCAGTAAATGTCTTCTTTGGGGCACTTGTTATTGCCGTTAGAAGCAACTGAAAATTTACGCAATAAATGCCTGCGCACAACTCGTGCTCGGGACTTTTGTTTTTAACCCATTTTGGTCGTAGGGAATAAAATTTGGAGATGCCTAGTTCTGGACGGGGATGGTCCTACCCTCACGTTTTCGCCATTCGCCTTTTTCCCCGATGTAGGTATCACGGGTTGAGCATACACCACTTTTACGCTTCAGCTTTCTTGTTTGATCAATCATGTAGGCAGTAGCTTCCGGCACCTGACGCAATATTTCTTTCTTTGAGATGCTTGGTGGCAGAAGCCTGTACAATCGCTTGCGTTCCTGCGTGGGAACTGCATGCCTTCAGCGCTTCGCGGAACGCGTCAAACCACTCCGCGCAGTGCTCACAACTGTCTTCGCCGGTTAACAAGCCATAAACGCTTGACAGCTTTCTTCTAATCGAAGAACCTACTTGAGCTTGTTTTTTCTTCAAATACGTTCGCGCCTTTTTCTTAATGGTTTTACGTGGTTTTAATGGAGCCACCGACGGACTAGCAGCACACAGGTCTTGACTCCTTCAGCCAGAATTTCATCAGAGTCCCGGAAAGAAGAGTTTGGTGTACTCACGTTGTGAGGAGAAGCAATCTCATTCTGGGGGTATTTGTAGCAATGCTGGCATAAAGGTCAGATTCGTTCACTGTCCATGGAGCCAGTAGCTTTTCCAACTGCACTTTGTCGAGTCTCCCTACCGGTACGAGGTGCTTATCGCTATACACTTTCTTCTTGTGTCTCCGTGGAGAGTGCACACCGAACAATCGCACGGCGCTGGCTCGTTGGACCATGGCTGTTCGATCTGACACTAGACTCCTACTCGCTTCGTAAACGACAGAACTTGAAACGTCCTCGCAAACGCCTATGTGAGAGGTTCTGAATTCTTCTCTCCCGGCTCCGAATATCCGGTCAGAGTTCCGAAAGAAAATGCCCTTGTGGTTATCAACTTCTGTCTTCCCTTGTAGATATAATCGGTGCGTCGCGCATGGTTAAGCTGGTGTTCTTTGTTTGTAGTTCCATTTATTGAGCACCAAAGACTTTGAGTCTCCCGTAAGCATAGTGATAGTCAGCCGTTTTAATGCGAAAGCATTAACTGTCCCATGGAGCGAGCTGACGTCACCAGTTTGAAGCGCGAAAACGGCACCTAGTTTCTCCGATCCCAAAGGAGCGAAGTAAAGCTGATGGATTTCGCCTTCGGTTCCATTGGCCGGCGCGCGTCGACGGGGCTCCCATTGGCCGCTGCACTTGTCAGTTTCCACGACCGCTCACCTTATGGCGCTGCGTGTTCATGAGCGCGCCGTTAACACGGAGCGTCCAAGGTCAGCGTGCCGAGGGGAGCACGCGCGCTGACCGGCGGTCGAAGAGTACGCGGCAGACGACAAAGGGGAGCGGACGAGCGGCTTGCATGCTTTCGCATGCACAACTCATAAGAAGTGCTTACGTGTACCTCGAGCTTGTTTTGTTTTTTTAATCACGCCTGTGAAAGTTTCATTTGTTGCAATGTTTTTCGCGTTTTCAATGTTGGAGTGTAGTTTGTGTGTGTGTGTGTGTTGGGGAAGGGGGGCTACGGCGGTAAAATGGGAGAAGGGGGTTAGGAGTTCTGTCTTGGTCGGTCCACATAGCGTGGTGAAACTCATGGGAAACGGAACAAATGGTTCAGGAATAAATGGTCCCGGAATAAATGGTCCCAGAACAAATGGTCCCAAGTACAAACTAGGAAAAAATGGTCCCATTTAAATATCGCCAATGTAGGTTCAGCGTTTTCCGATAAATCCGATAAAATCCAATAACACTCGCCGAATTTTGAGGCTGCCGGTCGCATAAACTCAACCGGTTTTTATAATTTTCTGTGAAGCTCAGAAATGTTTTGCGGTATGGAAACCTAATGCATCTGAACAGTTCCAATGAACACAGTTCCAACGAACACATAACGAGCTATTGGTATTAATTTTCCCAAAATTAACTGGAAAAGCGACACTTCCACAATAAATGATAACTCATTGCAGGCTTTTTCGTTTCGAAGCCTTTGTTTTTATTTAATTTTGAAGGCAACTTGTACAAAAGCCTACACGATGTTCATCTCATTCTTCCAATGTATTAGACCTCATTCTCACAACAACCCCTCGGCTTGTGTCTCTCTTTACGTATTTACCAGGTTTTAGTGACCATTGTGTTATTCAGTTTCACCTACAGGCATGCCTCTTCAAGTAAATCATTTAATATTATTAGCGACTACAACAATGCCGATTTTGTTTCAATAATAATAAATTAGAAGCGTTTCTATCCAAGTACATCTCACGTTTTCATACGCGAAAGGTTGAAGAAAAGTGGTCTCTCTTCAAAACTTAAAAGTGAGTGACCCAATTAACCAGTCAATCCCTCTGAAGCGCACCCGCTTCAATTCACAGGCACCTTGGTTCAACACACGCCTTAACCTTCTGCGAAATAAACAAATTGGGGCTCAGATCCACGCTGTGAAGGTGCTTAGTCAGCGAAGCTCTAAAATCACCTGCAACGATTGCCTACTGCACTATACGAAATGCTGCCGCCGGTCGCAGCACGCCGCCGGTGGTCGTATTGTCGTTTCTTTTTCCCATTGCCGCTCCAGGTATTCACGCTGCTCCTCCGGAGTCCTAACTGTGCGTTGCCTATACATCCCGGTGCTGCAGCAACAATGAAGTCAGTTGCTACACTCCATTTCATCTTACGTTTAAGCGCAGCGGATGTTACGAGACTTCAGACCCAATCGGAGGCCGTGTGACTGTCACGTGACCACACTTCAGACGAGGACTCCCAATGACGTCAACCCCTTTCGGAGGAGCTGCAAACCTAATTTTTACCGGAACACGTGGGAGGATGTTCCTATTGTTCACACGCGCCTTATCGCCAATCATGTGGTTTTGATGCTTGTTTTGTTGATGCTTGTTTTCTGGTTTTCATTATTGAAACGGACACTGAGCCATAGAGAAATATAGTACTACGTAAAGAGCGGACACTTCCATAGGCCCCAGGTGCCCAATTCAGCGTCAGCGAGCGCACCCAGCGGCCAGTATAGTCCCTAGTTCAGTGTTTAATGGATGGATACACGCAGAAACCGCTGGCGCAGATGAGTGAATGGATTCAAGGCAAATTCTGGCGGTATTTTTGTATCCGGCAGTAGCATGCGCCCTCTAGTTTAACGAGTCAGTATTATTGTAACTAGCATGGTTTTTGTTTAAAATAGAATTGTGTTATAAGCATACCTGCAGAAGAAAAGGCATCCAGCGCTACATATGATTCAAACCGACCGCACACCGAAAAATATATTTTCACAACTATTTGGGCATGGCCTGCGATGGTTCGATGAGGCCAAAAAATGTCGTAATCTGGTGTTTGCATAGGTGCACGAGTTGCCCCATACCTTCGCGATATTTATCTTGCAGCATGTGGGAATCTGAAAGATCAACGCATCGAGGCCATCTTCCGATACGTAGATGACTTTCTTAGTACTGTGCAACTCTGAAGCAGACGAGCGGAATGATGGGGGCTTAGAAGTAGTCATGCGCAGCTTTGACCAAAGCTGCCCTGGACTTTCCTTCACTTATGAACTTCCTGTAAACCGGTGTATTCGGTTTCTCGATATTTTTACATTTGTGCTAAGGACGACACTAGGGATTGACACACAAAAGTATTTATTTTTGTAACTATGACAAGCAAAACAAACGTCAACTCTGAAGACAAGAAGGTGATGGCGTTATTATTCATGCATTACAAAAATACCAATACATATGCAAAATGTATGAATAACGCGTCAACAGTTGTACACTGGAAAAAAAGTACTGTATTACAGCGAGACTTACAGCGACAAATGCAATATGATGGGGGCATATAAAAAAATTACCGTCCAAGTTCCATGAAAGGCGCTTGCAGATATGACCATGTGCTGAAAGGCGCTTTCATATATGACTTGCACAGTGGCTTCTAAATTCAGTGACCGAATGCAAATGTCCGTCAACAAAGAAACTACAGTCACTATACTTCTTACATATACCGTATACCATGACCGCAACGGAAGAATGACTAGAAACCCGCATGAGACGACTAGCCGTGGAACCAACTCAACCCACACAACAAGGCAAGAGACACGTACAGACCAAGCAGCCGAAGTATCCGTCCTCCCTCGAGTCCACGACTCCGAAGCCAACCGTCGTGCCGCAGCCATAGCCACAGCCGTTGAAGTCGTTTTTGAAAGATTTCATTGTTCGTAATAATTTTAAAAGTTTAATCTATACAATGAAGTTATTTATTAATGTTATATATGTGACAAATGTTCAAAATAAGTCGCACTCTTGCGCCTCTAACGGCCAGTAGAGTCCCTAACGCCTGGGCCGCGAAACGGCTTGAGTGGCCACTCTTTACGTAGTACTATATTTCTCAATGACTGAGCTGTATGCTGTATGCTTGATTTCAAAGCAGATATGCTGTTTCGCCTTCAATTGTTCGCCGGGAGTTTTTGCTTACCACGACGACTCGAAACTTTCCTTGGCTGGTAGAAGTATACAGCTTCGCTGTAAAAGAAACGGATATTTCGGCACGCAAAATGAACAAAATGTGCTGAGCGCTGGCACGCTTACGACGCTCCTGATACGGAGTATAAACAAGCTGTCGCACAATCAAAGCAGGAGTTTATCAGTGTACACGTTTCTTCTTTTATTGAAAGATAACCCACTCAACATTTGGAGCGTGGTCAGCGGTAATAGATCCAGTGCAGTTGAAATTGTGATGCGAATAATATTAATGAATATCTAAACAATTGTTACAATGTCGAAAACGATGTGTTTGCTTCTTATTTTTTCCACACCACTCTTACCTGTTACCCAACTGTTTTCAGCGCTAATTTTAGTCCTATGTTTTCTGTTCGTATTGATTCATTTGGTGTCAACTGTTTAATCAAAAAGCTTAAAATTTCCGCGTTAGCTGGGTTTGACGGCATTAATTTAAACTTCCTAGAGAGCACCGCCTCCTATTCATCATCGATTATTTCCGAAATGTTTTCTACAGTCTTTCTGGTGTTGAACAATGCCCAACGTTTGGAAAGGAGGGAAGGCGGTTAATTCGCATAAATCAGGTATGGCTCACTCCTCATTTAACCCCAGGCCAGTATCATTGACTAGTGTGCCGTGTAAATTACTTGAACATTTCATTGACTCTCACCTCGTTGCCTTTTTCGAGTTCAACTATTTTTTTACTAATCGTCAACACGAGTTCCGAAGGTTGTCCTCTTGTGAAACACAGCTCGTATCGTTTACTGGTGATCTGTTACTTGCTAATGATGCTGGACTAATAATTGACTGCATTTTCTTAGATTTTGCTCAGGCATTCGACTTCGTCTCGCACAACCTACTTCTTTTTAAACTGAGTAAACTTAATATTGATCATAACACCTTGGGCTGGAATAAATGTTATTTTTTATCTAACAGCTCGCAATATCGTTCTGTCAATGGGCATAATTCTTCTACTACTCCTGTAACATCCGGGGTACCACATGAATCTGTCCTGAAGCCTCTCTTGTTTCTTACGAAGCTCCTGTGTGGCACGGCGGCAACACACGCAACATGTCGTCTAACCACAAGGGTGGGCACGGCGGCGATGCACGCAACATGTCGTCTGACAACTTCCTTGTTGTCATGCAGCTCTTGCTGATTGCCGGCGGGCGTACTCTCGCTTCAACTACATCATCACCACAGACATCGGAAACAGAAGCATACAAAGCAGCGTGTCACTTTGGGCAACTGGACCACGTGATCTTCGGCTTCGTTGACGTCATCGACACAAGCGCCATCGACTATAAGAGCCACAGCCGGCCCTCAGGCCATCAGTGGGCACGGCGGCAACGCACGCAACATGTCGTCTGACAACTTCCTTGTTGTCATGCAGCTCTTGCTGATTGCCGGCGGGCGTACTCTCGCTTCAACTACACCATCACCACAGACATCGGACACAGAAGCATACAAAGCAGCGTGTCACTTCGGGCAACTGGACCCCGTGATCTTCGGCTTCGTTGACGTCATCGACACAAGCGCCATCGACTATAAGAGCCACAGCCGGCCCTCAGGCCATCAGTGGGCACGGCGGCAACGCACGCAACATGTCGTCTAACAACAAGGGTGGGCACGGCGGCGATGCACGCAACATGTCGTCTGACAACTTCCTTGTTGTCATGCAGCTCTTGCTGATTGCCGGCGGGCGTACTCTCGCTTCAACTACACCATCACCACAGACATCGGAAACAGAAGCATACAAAGCAGCGTGTCACTTTGGGCAACTGGACCACGTGATCTTCGGCTTCGTGACGTCATCGACACAAGCGCCATCGACTATAAGAGCCACAGCCGGCCCTCAGGCCATCAGTGGGCACGGCGGCAACGCACGCAACATGTCGTCTAACCACAAGGGTGGGCACGGCGGCGATGCACGCAACATGTCGTCTGACAACTTCCTTGTTGTCATGCAGCTCTTGCTGATTGCCGGCGGGCGTACTCTCGCTTCAACTACACCATCACCACAGACATCGGAAACAGAAGCATACAAAGCAGCGTGTCACTTTGGGCAACTGGACCACGTGATCTTCGGCTTCGTGACGTCATCGACACAAGCGCCATCGACTATAAGAGCCACAGCCGGCCCTCAGGCCATCAGTGGGCACGGCGGCAACGCACGCAACATGTCGTCTAACCACAAGGGTGGGCACGGCGGCGATGCACGCAACATGTCGTCTGACAACTTCCTTGTTGTCATGCAGCTCTTGCTGATTGCCGGCGGGCGTACTCTCGCTTCAACTACACCATCACCACAGACATCGGAAACAGAAGCATACAAAGCAGCGTGTCACTTTGGGCAACTGGACCACGTGATCTTCGGCTTCGTGACGTCATCGACACAAGCGCCATCGACTATAAGAGCCACAGCCGGCCCTCAGGCCATCAGTGGGCACGGCGGCAACGCACGCAACATGTCGTCTAACCACAAGGGTGGGCACGGCGGCGATGCACGCAACATGTCGTCTGACAACTTCCTTGTTGTCATGCAGCTCTTGCTGATTGCCGGCGGGCGTACTCTCGCTTCAACTACACCATCACCACAGACATCGGAAACAGAAGCATACAAAGCAGCGTGTCACTTTGGGCAACTGGACCACGTGATCTTCGGCTTCGTGACGTCATCGACACAAGCGCCATCGACTATAAGAGCCACAGCCGGCCCTCAGGCCATCAGTGGGCACGGCGGCAACGCACGCAACATGTCGTCTAACCACAAGGGTGGGCACGGCGGCGATGCACGCAACATGTCGTCTGACAACTTCCTTGTTGTCATGCAGCTCTTGCTGATTGCCGGCGGGCGTACTCTCGCTTCAACTACACCATCACCACAGACATCGGACACAGAAGCATACAAAGCAGCGTGTCACTTTGGGCAACTGGACCACGTGATCTTCGGCTTCGTGACGTCATCGACACAAGCGCCATCGACTATAAGAGCCACAGCTGGCCCTCAGGCCATCAGTGGGCACGGCGGCAACGCACGCAACATGTCGTCTAACCACAAGGGTGGGCACGGCGGCGATGCACGCAACATGTCGTCTGACAACTTCCTTGTTGTCATGCAGCTCTTGCTGATTGCCGGCGGGCGTACTCTCGATTCAACTGCACCATCACCAGAGACATCGGACACAGAAGCAAACAAGGCAGCGTGTCACTTTGGGCAACTGGACCACGTGATCTTCGGCTTCGTGACGTCATCGACACAAGCGCCATCGACTATAAGAGCCACAGCTGGCCCTCAGGCCATCAGTGGGCACGGCGGCAACGCACGCAACATGTCGTCTAACCACAAGGGTGGGCACGGCGGCGATGCACGCAACATGTCGTCTGACAACTTCCTTGTTGTCATGCAGCTCTTGCTGATTGCCGGCGGGCGTACTCTCGCTTCAACTGCACCATCACCAGAGACATCGGACACAGAAGCAAACAAGGCAGCGTGTCACTTTGGGCAACTGGACCACGTGATCTTCGGCTTCGTGACGTCATCGACACAAGCGCCATCGACTATAAGAGCCACAGCTGGCCCTCAGGCCATCAGTGGGCACGGCGGCAACGCACGCAACATGTCGCCTAACCACTTCCTTGTTGTCATGCAGCTCTTGCTGATTGCCGGCGGGCGTACTCTCGATTCAACTGCACCATCACCAGAGACATCGGACACAGAAGCAAACAAGGCAGCGTGTCACTTTGGGCAACTGGACCACGTGATCTTCGGCTTCGTGACGTCATCGACACAAGCGCCATCGACTATAAGAGCCACAGCCGGCCCTCAGGCCATCAGTGGGCACGGCGGCAACGCACGCAACATGTCGCCTAACCACTTCCTTGTTGTCATGCAGCTCTTGCTGATTGCCGGCGGGCGTACTCTCGATTCAACTGCACCATCACCAGAGACATCGGACACAGAAGCAAACAAAGCAGCGTGTCACTTTGGGCAACTGGACCACGTGATCTTCGGCTTCGTGACGTCATCGACACAAGCGCCATCGACTATAAGAGCCACAGCTGGCCCTCAGGCCATCAGTGGGCACGGCGGCAACGCACGCAACATGTCGCCTAACCACTTCCTTGTTGTCATGCAGCTCTTGCTGATTGCCGGCGGGCGTACTCTCGATTCAACTGCACCATCACCAGAGACATCGGACACAGAAGCAAACAAGGCAGCGTGTCACTTTGGGCAACTGGACCACGTGATCTTCGGCTTCGTGACGTCATCGACACAAGCGCCATCGACTATAAGAGCCACAGCTGGCCCTCAGGCCATCAGTGGGCACGGCGGCAACGCACGCAACATGTCGCCTAACCACTTCCTTGTTGTCATGCAGCTCTTGCTGATTGCCGGCGGGCGTACTCTCGATTCAACTGCACCATCACCAGAGACATCGGACACAGAAGCAAACAAGGCAGCGTGTCACTTTGGGCAACTGGACCACGTGATCTTCGGCTTCGTGACGTCATCGACACAAGCGCCATCGACTATAAGAGCCACAGCTGGCCCTCAGGCCATCAGTGGGCACGGCGGCAACGCACGCAACATGTCGCCTAACCACTTCCTTGTTGTCATGCAGCTCTTGCTGATTGCCGGCGGGCGTACTCTCGATTCAACTGCACCATCACCAGAGACATCGGACACAGAAGCAAACAAGGCAGCGTGTCACTTTGGGCAACTGGACCACGTGATCTTCGGCTTCGTGACGTCATCGACACAAGCGCCATCGACTATAAGAGCCACAGCTGGCCCTCAGGCCATCAGTGGGCACGGCGGCAACGCACGCAACATGTCGCCTAACCACTTCCTTGTTGTCATGCAGCTCTTGCTGATTGCCGGCGGGCGTACTCTCGATTCAACTGCACCATCACCAGAGACATCGGACACAGAAGCAAACAAGGCAGCGTGTCACTTTGGGCAACTGGACCACGTGATCTTCGGCTTCGTGACGTCATCGACACAAGCGCCATCGACTATAAGAGCCACAGCTGGCCCTCAGGCCATCAGTGGGCACGGCGGCAACGCACGCAACATGTCGCCTAACCACTTCCTTGTTGTCATGCAGCTCTTGCTGATTGCCGGCGGGCGTACTCTCGATTCAACTGCACCATCACCAGAGACATCGGACACAGAAGCAAACAAGGCAGCGTGTCACTTTGGGCAACTGGACCACGTGATCTTCGGCTTCGTGACGTCATCGACACAAGCGCCATCGACTATAAGAGCCACAGCTGGCCCTCAGGCCATCAGTGGGCACGGCGGCAACGCACGCAACATGTCGCCTAACCACTTCCTTGTTGTCATGCAGCTCTTGCTGATTGCCGGCGGGCGTACTCTCGATTCAACTGCACCATCACCAGAGACATCGGACACAGAAGCAAACAAGGCAGCGTGTCACTTTGGGCAACTGGACCACGTGATCTTCGGCTTCGTGACGTCATCGACACAAGCGCCATCGACTATAAGAGCCACAGCTGGCCCTCAGGCCATCAGTGGGCACGGCGGCAACGCACGCAACATGTCGCCTAACCACTTCCTTGTTGTCATGCAGCTCTTGCTGATTGCCGGCGGGCGTACTCTCGATTCAACTGCACCATCACCAGAGACATCGGACACAGAAGCAAACAAGGCAGCGTGTCACTTTGGGCAACTGGACCACGTGATCTTCGGCTTCGTGACGTCATCGACACAAGCGCCATCGACTATAAGAGCCACAGCTGGCCCTCAGGCCATCAGTGGGCACGGCGGCAACGCACGCAACATGTCGCCTAACCACTTCCTTGTTGTCATGCAGCTCTTGCTGATTGCCGGCGGGCGTACTCTCGATTCAACTGCACCATCACCAGAGACATCGGACACAGAAGCAAACAAGGCAGCGTGTCACTTTGGGCAACTGGACCACGTGATCTTCGGCTTCGTGACGTCATCGACACAAGCGCCATCGACTATAAGAGCCACAGCTGGCCCTCAGGCCATCAGTGGGCACGGCGGCAACGCACGCAACATGTCGCCTAACCACTTCCTTGTTGTCATGCAGCTCTTGCTGATTGCCGGCGGGCGTACTCTCGATTCAACTGCACCATCACCAGAGACATCGGACACAGAAGCAAACAAGGCAGCGTGTCACTTTGGGCAACTGGACCACGTGATCTTCGGCTTCGTGACGTCATCGACACAAGCGCCATCGACTATAAGAGCCACAGCTGGCCCTCAGGCCATCAGTGGGCACGGCGGCAACGCACGCAACATGTCGCCTAACCACTTCCTTGTTGTCATGCAGCTCTTGCTGATTGCCGGCGGGCGTACTCTCGATTCAACTGCACCATCACCAGAGACATCGGACACAGAAGCAAACAAGGCAGCGTGTCACTTTGGGCAACTGGACCACGTGATCTTCGGCTTCGTGACGTCATCGACACAAGCGCCATCGACTATAAGAGCCACAGCTGGCCCTCAGGCCATCAGTGGGCACGGCGGCAACGCACGCAACATGTCGCCTAACCACTTCCTTGTTGTCATGCAGCTCTTGCTGATTGCCGGCGGGCGTACTCTCGATTCAACTGCACCATCACCAGAGACATCGGACACAGAAGCAAACAAGGCAGCGTGTCACTTTGGGCAACTGGACCACGTGATCTTCGGCTTCGTGACGTCATCGACACAAGCGCCATCGACTATAAGAGCCACAGCTGGCCCTCAGGCCATCAGTGGGCACGGCGGCAACGCACGCAACATGTCGCCTAACCACTTCCTTGTTGTCATGCAGCTCTTGCTGATTGCCGGCGGGCGTACTCTCGATTCAACTGCACCATCACCAGAGACATCGGACACAGAAGCAAACAAGGCAGCGTGTCACTTTGGGCAACTGGACCACGTGATCTTCGGCTTCGTGACGTCATCGACACAAGCGCCATCGACTATAAGAGCCACAGCTGGCCCTCAGGCCATCAGTGGGCACGGCGGCAACGCACGCAACATGTCGCCTAACCACTTCCTTGTTGTCATGCAGCTCTTGCTGATTGCCGGCGGGCGTACTCTCGATTCAACTGCACCATCACCAGAGACATCGGACACAGAAGCAAACAAGGCAGCGTGTCACTTTGGGCAACTGGACCACGTGATCTTCGGCTTCGTGACGTCATCGACACAAGCGCCATCGACTATAAGAGCCACAGCTGGCCCTCAGGCCATCAGTGGGCACGGCGGCAACGCACGCAACATGTCGCCTAACCACTTCCTTGTTGTCATGCAGCTCTTGCTGATTGCCGGCGGGCGTACTCTCGATTCAACTGCACCATCACCAGAGACATCGGACACAGAAGCAAACAAGGCAGCGTGTCACTTTGGGCAACTGGACCACGTGATCTTCGGCTTCGTGACGTCATCGACACAAGCGCCATCGACTATAAGAGCCACAGCTGGCCCTCAGGCCATCAGTGGGCACGGCGGCAACGCACGCAACATGTCGCCTAACCACTTCCTTGTTGTCATGCAGCTCTTGCTGATTGCCGGCGGGCGTACTCTCGATTCAACTGCACCATCACCAGAGACATCGGACACAGAAGCAAACAAGGCAGCGTGTCACTTTGGGCAACTGGACCACGTGATCTTCGGCTTCGTGACGTCATCGACACAAGCGCCATCGACTATAAGAGCCACAGCTGGCCCTCAGGCCATCAGTGGGCACGGCGGCAACGCACGCAACATGTCGCCTAACCACTTCCTTGTTGTCATGCAGCTCTTGCTGATTGCCGGCGGGCGTACTCTCGATTCAACTGCACCATCACCAGAGACATCGGACACAGAAGCAAACAAGGCAGCGTGTCACTTTGGGCAACTGGACCACGTGATCTTCGGCTTCGTGACGTCATCGACACAAGCGCCATCGACTATAAGAGCCACAGCTGGCCCTCAGGCCATCAGTGGGCACGGCGGCAACGCACGCAACATGTCGCCTAACCACTTCCTTGTTGTCATGCAGCTCTTGCTGATTGCCGGCGGGCGTACTCTCGATTCAACTGCACCATCACCAGAGACATCGGACACAGAAGCAAACAAGGCAGCGTGTCACTTTGGGCAACTGGACCACGTGATCTTCGGCTTCGTGACGTCATCGACACAAGCGCCATCGACTATAAGAGCCACAGCTGGCCCTCAGGCCATCAGTGGGCACGGCGGCAACGCACGCAACATGTCGCCTAACCACTTCCTTGTTGTCATGCAGCTCTTGCTGATTGCCGGCGGGCGTACTCTCGATTCAACTGCACCATCACCAGAGACATCGGACACAGAAGCAAACAAGGCAGCGTGTCACTTTGGGCAACTGGACCACGTGATCTTCGGCTTCGTGACGTCATCGACACAAGCGCCATCGACTATAAGAGCCACAGCTGGCCCTCAGGCCATCAGTGGGCACGGCGGCAACGCACGCAACATGTCGCCTAACCACTTCCTTGTTGTCATGCAGCTCTTGCTGATTGCCGGCGGGCGTACTCTCGATTCAACTGCACCATCACCAGAGACATCGGACACAGAAGCAAACAAGGCAGCGTGTCACTTTGGGCAACTGGACCACGTGATCTTCGGCTTCGTGACGTCATCGACACAAGCGCCATCGACTATAAGAGCCACAGCTGGCCCTCAGGCCATCAGTGGGCACGGCGGCAACGCACGCAACATGTCGCCTAACCACTTCCTTGTTGTCATGCAGCTCTTGCTGATTGCCGGCGGGCGTACTCTCGATTCAACTGCACCATCACCAGAGACATCGGACACAGAAGCAAACAAGGCAGCGTGTCACTTTGGGCAACTGGACCACGTGATCTTCGGCTTCGTGACGTCATCGACACAAGCGCCATCGACTATAAGAGCCACAGCTGGCCCTCAGGCCATCAGTGGGCACGGCGGCAACGCACGCAACATGTCGCCTAACCACTTC
>JAZHYW010052148.1:0-42331 GCA_037355805.1 Ixodes ricinus
ACACACAAAAGAGAGTCCCGTTGAGTGGGGAGTTTCTCCCTCCCTCTTCTCTTGTGCTGGCCGTAGAGCTGTCGGGATGGCGTCAGGTAGGCGAGACAGTTACTGTCACTACCTGTCAAGGTTCCTAGACGGGCATTACAAACGAGACTTCAGCGACATCCACCAGGTGCTCTTTGCTAATCGTTTTATTTGTTTTAAAATTCCTTTTCGTGCCTTTTTCAACAAGATATTGGTGTGTCCGATGTGATACTGCTCCTTTGAACACGTATAGATAAAAAAATAAGCGTCGAAAATTCGTTGTAGTACCCCTTTAACACCTACGTGGAGGATAGAAATCCTTTCCCTCCTAGCATGTTCGGCTTCCGCCCACATTTCTCCACGCAAAATGTGCTCCTTCAGCTTAAACATCACGTTTTCTGTAAGCAGTGATAGAGTGCAAGCGAGCTGGTTATGAATCGACATCTTCTAGACCCTGAGAAAGGGAACAATAAAAAACGGACGGTCAATCTTCCCCATGTACAGAAGTATACTGGGCCTAGATCTCAAAAAGGTATTTCACAATGCCAGTCACGACTATCCTCGACAACCTTAACCATCTCGACATGGGAGCAAGTAGCTTCCACTAAAGTGGAAGGTCCTTGTTCCCACGGGTAGGACAGCTACCATCCGAGTCGGGGAACACCAATTTTCGTCCATCCAACTAGGAGGAAGAGAAATTCCACAAGGAGCGGTGCTGTCCCCATTTCTCTTTAACGTAGCGCTATGTCGGATACCCGAAAAGCTCAGTACCATCCCTGGAGTTCACCGCAGCCTGTACGCCGATGATATAACGATGTGGGCGGAGGCCAGAAACACGTCTCAGTTTAATGGTATCCTGCAGAGAGGCGTAGACATCGTGCGTGCGTACGCTTCCACCAAGGGACTACCTCACTCCTTTGAGAAATCTGAGTACACCATGATCAAGCCCTCTTGCAGCTGAAGAAGAGAAGCCCCCGAAGGCTCTGATAATGAGGATCAAAATCCTTACACTCTCAGTCTTCACATTGGAACTCAGCTAACGCCAGAAGTGTATCAGATTAGGATATTTGGCCTTACCCTCCAAAACAATTGTCATAACACCATCACTCTCCAGAAGCTTTCTGCTACCAGCTATCAAGCCGTTCGCATTATCAAGAGGATATCAAACAAGCGTAGTGGAATGAAGGAGCAAAATCTGATCCAGCTAGTGCAAGCTTTTTCCTCAGCCGAACGGTCTATGCCGCCCCGTATATCAAACTATACGCCACGGATAAGAACAAGCTAGGCCGTCTCATCAAAGGGGCTGTCAAAAATTTTCTCGGGCTAACCCCAAACACATCCACAACTCGGCTAGTGGCCTTAGGGGTTCACAACACCATCGATCAGCTAGTGGATGGCCACCTCAGCACAAACCTTCCGGCTCTCAGCCACAGAAGCTGGAAAGACACTTCTCAAGACCTTGCGTCTTCAATTAAGCCCATCGTCGGGCCCCAAAGTCGCAATCCCCAGAGCTATGCGGGAGAAGTTGCTCATCCCTCCTATACCTAGGAACATGCACCCCGAATACCATCAAGAACGGAGGGAAGCGAGGTGCAAGAGCTTGCAGCAACGCTACCACTCAGATCCGCTAGCCATCTACACGGATGCAGCAGAGCACGCCCACAGGGCAGCCATGACTGCCGTCGTCGAAAGCAAAGAGGGAACACTTAAGAACAGCTGCTCCATACCAGGCTCAACCTTAGAAGAGGCAAAGAAGCGGCCATCGCCTCGGCCATCGCCACAGCGAATGCCCGCACAATTATCATCGACAGCAAGACGGCCAATCGCAATTTTGCTTGCGGCCGTATCTCCTCGAGCGCTCGTCGCATATTGGAAGGAATCCCATCGCCACAATCAAAAATCTCACTAATCTAGTCCCCAGCACATGCAGGACTCCCTGGCAACCTTGCCGCCCATAACTCCGCCCGAGAATTGGCTTACCGGGCAGGGGCAATACATGGGCAGGAGTTGGCGTCTGGATCACCCACAAACTTATCAGTAAATCACAACGGCATATCGACTGTCGTGGGTCATTTATCCACCCGCGCATAAGTCGCTGACCAAAACACAGGAAAACGCGTGGCGACGGCTCCAGACCAACACCTACCCATCCCCAGTAAACACTCTCTAAAATATACCCAGACAGGTACACATAAACGTGTCAATTCTGTACACAACCCGCCACATTAACGCACTCCCTCTAGGGGTGCTCACAACTACCATTCACACACCCACAAATCACTAATATGAACCAGTGGGAGGCACTGTTGCGCAGCTCAGAAGCCGCCGTCCAACAACGGATGGTGGCCTGGGCTGCGGAGGCCGCCGCGGCCCATGGGTTAGCGGCCTTCGGTATCTCCAGCTCCTCCCTATAACCTCCTGACAAATAAAGTTCATACCATCACCTTTAATTAATATCTCTCAGGGAACCTAGGAGAATTCAGTTATAAATTATAATCGAAATTTGATAGCGTGCAGTCCCTACTATAAATCCCTCCGGGAACTTTGTGAAATACTTAATGATTGTTTCATAAATTTGATAGAACCAAAAGGATTGAAAATTTCTATGGGAGTCAATGGAGGAAGTCGAATTTTTCTTCAGGAACCTACAAAACTCACAGGGGAATAATGTGTTTCTTGGACTAATAAATCTAACTTATCTTAATATACGTGGAAGAACTTTCAGTTATGTGATTTTTATCGGGAAGATTTTATTGTTATTTAGCTGTTTGCTCACATCTGCCAAGAGATGGCTCAAGTGGTGGTCCATGTCCCGAATTGCTGGAAATGACGTCACATCTCAGCGAACCCCCCCCCCCCTTCCGGGCCTGATTCATAAATCCACCCCTGGGTAAATTCGCTCCTGGCACTGATACCTAAAACTGCATTTCACACCATCAAGACAGTTCATTTTTGGAAGTCCATAAATAAAGGTAGCTCTGCCCATGCGTTGTACGCAATGAGCTCACCTTATGGCGGACATTGAATACGATGGTTGTAAGTCACATTCACTTCAGTGTGCGACAGCCACAAAAGTGAGCTCTCCAGTGACCGCAACATTTATGGTGATGAAGCAAGGCGCCTTTACCAAATCAGACTGACATCATTGGAATGTGTTAATGCTTGCGACGCCACAATGCAGATTTTGTCAAAACGCTTAGTATCCCGGTGACTCATTCTCAGTTGAATCAGGTTGAGAACGAGAAGTTTGATGAAGTGTGCAAAGAGCACGGTGTGAAACCTTGTTGTCATTGAATAGTCTCATCAAACCTTAACGTTCGTGCAGACTCTACTTGCAGGAATAAAAACATTAACAACATCTTGCTATTGACGTCATAGCGTGTTCTCTACCAATCGTGGAATGTCACCTAAAAGACGCGCATGTCAACAATGCACACATTTTCATTATGTGCAGAAAGTAGAAACTTTAGAAAGTTTTCGTAAACCGCTGCTGTTGTCGCAGTACGTACATATGTGCCCAGAGGACTACGAAGATGAAGTGTACAGGAAACATCAGAATCTAAACCAGAAACGGACTTGAGAAGAAACGGAAGAGGGAGAAGGACATCAAGGACGATTTTTCTTATGAAAAAAGGGCCTGCACGAGTGTTTTGGAGGAAGGAATACCTCATTCTTTGTAACAAGGCAGTCATCTTCGTGATGTCACATCCGATCATGACGTTACATCACTTTGCAGAGCACCCCTCCCTCCTCCCCGAGCCAGAGATCCCCCCCCCCCCCCACCCTTTCTCATCCCCAAGAATGGCACATAAATCCGCGCCAAGACAAGGAAACAAAAAACCAGCTCTTGTACATCATATTTTCTCCACGATACGAGGTAGGAAATCATTTGACGCCGAAGCACTGCATGTATCCGTAATTGGGAAGAAAACCGCGACGGCGTCTCTACATATGTCACAAAAAGCTCCAGCACCGCGGCTTCGTCGTCGCACGTTTGAATTGAGGTATACATTGTGTAGTTATTTTGTATCACGCGCCAACGCACGCTGTCGGCATCGAGTGCCACAAGCACCGACACCATTCCCAGAAAGGAGATCATTGAGGCACCCTAGAGCGAAGCAAAGTTTGTGAGCTCTCTTTGGAGCGTTTTGCGTTGTACGTCTGCTTTTATGTTGGAGTCAGACTCCACGTTCTAAAATGCATCGTTTTTATCTGCTTTTTTTTTTTTTTTTTTTTTTTTAGAGCACAGCTTTTAGTCGTTTGTTTCCGGCTTGAACGGCGTCGCCGTCGCCATCGGCCTAACCGCGCGTTGCATTATGGGAAACGTCCCATAACGCAACGCGCGGTGACCCCGCGTTGCATTGTGGGGCGTTTCCCATAATGCAACGAGCGGGTCTCACTGGTGACCCGTGCCTTGCATTATGAGGAGGAGGAAGGAGGAGGAGGAGGAGGGGAGGAGGAGGGAGGGGAGGTGGAGGAGAGATGCCGACTACCCGTTGCGCAGGCAAGTGATATCACCATTCATAAATCACAGAGAGCCACGTATGAAAACGTGGTGTACTGGTTGTGCAAGTGGCCATCTACATAGGTACGGGCCTGTGCTGTACCCATCGATCTCTGTGGCACGTCAGACGAAGTCGGTAAATTGTGTGCCGCCAAGGTCGACAACGGCTTGCTCGTGGTGGCTCTGTATCTCTCGCCTACGGCACTCAGCAAATATTTCGTGCAAGATAAATAAGAACTTCATACCAGTCCTGCAGGAGAACATCCCATTGGCCCCGGGGGACGTGCACTCGCTGTTCTGCTGTGCCATCTCGGGGGAGCACGCTCAAGACTAATGCTGAGGAAATAAAAAACGCCGAGCAGTCTTCGACAGAGCCGACAGCAAGTAGGATGAGATCGAGAGTATCACGTGCTTCGTCAAAGTGTTGACTTTAACGCTGTCTCATTCTCCCGTCTTGAACCTGCTGTCCTGTTTCCTGGCACCGGCAGAACTTAGACAGAGTGAAGCTTCCAGATGTGAGAACTATATGTCCTTTCTCCGGGCAAGCGGTGAGCGAGACTACCAGAAAGAAATATAATATATATATATATATATATATACCTTTCTCAGATTGTTTAGCACGGTATATCGCATCGCAGGCAGGCGGAGGAGGAAAGGGGTGGAGGAGGAGGAGCAGAGGACGACGGGAGGAGCACGGGAGGAGGAGGGAGAGGGCACGAATGAGGAGGAGGGGCATACCCTCCTCTCTGTACCCTCCCCTCCTCCTCCTCAAGAGCTGCGATCTAATTTGACCTTACATGGAGTTGTAAACGTCCTTCATTTTTTTTTTGTGTGTGTGTCTTTTGCAATAAAACAACAAAAAAGTTGTTGTTGTTGTTTTTTGTGGGGGGGGGGGGGGGGGGTATGTGTTGTATGTACATCAAACGGGTCCATATCACATGAGCGAATGACGTTTTAGCGAACAGCGCCATTTGAGCGAATGGGCGTTTTAGCAAATAACGGGGGCGCGCGTTAACGCCCCCCCCTCCCCGCGCTGCGTTCACGCCGCTTCGCGGCGGCTCATTACAAAACTTTTTAATCCACGTGGCACACCCGAAAACGCTGCTTCGCGGCGGCCGACCATTCGCTGAAGTGTTTTTCGGTGTAAAGTCGGCGCTCGCTAAAACGTCCTTCGACCAACTGCGCGAAAGTACTTTTAAAAAGGGTGTGTCGCAAATGAGCATTTGATTTTATGCTTTGATTGAACTGCGCTGTGAAAGATTACCAGTAAACACCGCTAAAACTACACTAAAAAAAAAAAAGGAAGACAATACGACATAGGCATCCATAGCGGCGCGTATTTTTGAATTACGCGCCAATATTGCACGCCAGCGATGTAAAATGGGCGTACGCCGCTCCGTCGATCAAAATAAAAAGGGACCTGCCATTGGATCGGCGCACACCTCTACGCGCACATGAGGGAGCCTGGACTGAGGCACCAAATAGGCAGTCTGCTCATACTTTTTAACTTAACGGAGTTTTATTTATGTCTACGCGCAGGGCGCACACCACCACCACGACCCACCACACCACTGCCCGCGCCGCACGCAATGAATGGATTACTTGCGCCATCTCCTTTTGGCAGCAACAACTATTCTACCGTGTGCACAAATAACAATTCGCTTTGTCCTACATATTTATTATAATTCGTTAATTCATTAATGTGTACACATTTCTTTATTTTGCAATACTGTATTTGTTTAGTAACCAAAAGTAACCATGGTAACCATGGTAACGACACTAAAGACCAAAGTTGTTTGCAAGTTGCAATGTGTTGTGTGAGCCACATCAGAGCAGCCTCATAAATCTTCTAAAGTTCTATAGCTTACTCAATAGTATTCATAAATAAAAGTAAAATCAAAAGTTCATATTTTAATATATACGTATTATTTAAAATATAACTTGGTATTACTTTTTTTTACCGTCTTGTTTAGTACGCCAAAAGTGGCGGAAAAGGGGTCTAGGGTAAAACGACAACGGTAGGTTCGCGTCCTGTTATTTTTTTACTTTCCCTCCGGTTTCTTGACACTTTTCCTCCAAGACCGTGTTTTGCGACTCTTGTATGATGATATGGCAATGCGACTAGACTGGTACGTATAAATCGTGTTCATTACTTGCCGTATAATGTATAGCAGTACTCGAGACGCACAGCTGTCATTCAAAACTATTAGAAAAAAATGAGATAGAGAAAACGAAAAGAGGTTGGTTGTTGCGAACGGGCTGCCAGGTTCTCCAGCGTCCGCTGTAGATCCATCTAAAGGTGTCTGGTGCACGGTTTTTCGTTGCTGTTGTGCTGAAAACGCTCGTCTGAACCTCCGATTACCTGCCAAAAAGGTTAGCTTCTGTTATCCCTCCTCTGATAAAATCTGGTTTGGTGATCGAGGCTGCTGATTAGAAGTGAATAGGCGTGTTATTCACTTACGCGGAAATGCACTTCGAGTCAAGGTGCTCAACAACTCGCCAAAACTACGGTAAAATGCGCCTCCAATGACCTCGTGATTACGTTGATGTGCCGTGGGGCACTTGGCATCTGTGCTCACGGCTGTAGTTTGTTACGTTTTTTAATCGATCGCTCGATTGCCTCCTAGTCGTTATCGGTGTTTTGGCAGTTTATGGTCGTTATTCACCGCTGTCGGGGTACTTATCAATCAGTGGATAAAGATCACTACGAATTTTAAGTATGCTACGTCAAACCTGGATATAGAGCTAACTGAAAAATATCAGGAACGAAACAGCGACAACAAAAAATGTTGGAAATGTGTTTGAGGTGCAAGAAACCAATTTCGATCTTGAAAGGTCTATCATTTAGTTCCTACACAGGTGCTATTTCTCATTTGGAGTGTTCACGGCGATGATTTTAATGTCTAACAGTACAGCTGACCATGCCAGTCTTGCCATCGATGCATTGCAGTGAAACTATTGTGCCTGTAGACAAGGGGTCGCGCATTGAAGTCACCTTGTGAGTTGTAATGCGAAGGGATGATGAGCATGCAGAACTGGTAGAGAACTGTTGTAGGTTCAAGATTCTAAATCAGTTGGATGTTTGTAATTGCATCCTTTGTGAGGAAAGTCTTAAAGTAGTGATTTGAAAGGCCACTGAACTCAATTCACCATGGAAACATGTTCTTTACAGTATTGTCAAGCACAAAATCATTTGTCATGAAAGTTGTCGCAAAGACCTAGCAGTGGGGCCTGTCCCAGCAAAAAGTTAATTACATGAGAGACATTTTAATTCTGGAGAGTGGGGACGAGGAGAACAAACACGACACAGATAAACAGACACGACACATGAGATGCCAGTCAGCTTGAGCTCAGCACCTAATGTTGGTTTACTGACTTCACTTGTGGATGATGAAGCTAGTGAACCCAAGTAGGTTTAAACCAGGGACTGAAACCGATAAATATAACGGTTCGGTTATGGTTAGAGTTACCATTTTTTTCTTCAAATCTGTTTCGTTTGGGTTTTTACTATTTCACTTACTGATTATCTGCCCCTAAAAACCTTTTTCTTATTTCTTTTTTTCGGTTTGATGTCTTTTTTAACAAGCTGGTAATGAAAACATCCTGCCTACGACTAATTGCATATTTGGATAAAATAACTAAATAATTACATTAATTTAAAAAAAAAACTCGCTGTTCAAAGATGTTTGTTAACAACATACAGGGGCTTTTATTTCTGTAGAGCTCTTTGTCTTTTTATAAAACTTGGTGCATGATAGCTGGGACACCCTGTTTATGCAAGCCATGTCTTTGGGATAAATATTAAGGTAAATATAAATTCCATAGCTAAATATTTAGCATATATATAAAGTTAAGGTGCCCAAGGTGTAAAAATTGATGAGATTTCACATGCTAATTTGCACCGTCATAGTTATATAAAATGTGCACAAAAATTTCACAGAATATTTACCCCAAAATTTAAAATGTTTATGTGAATAAAATTATGAAACATTCTTCAAAACAAATTTTGGAGATATTTTCATAAATTCTGTCCAAATAAACAGTTACTCAAATAATTTAATAAAATGCAAAAGAATATGTGCATCGATAATTGAAGTCTCTGAATATATAAACAATATTTTTCTGCCTATTGTTTTCCTCCAGACATTAATCAGGAAATAAAACTTGTTTATCAAATATTATCTAAATTGGACGTAAATATTAAAAAAAAAAAAAACCATCGCTTTTTTTTGTTTTAGCTATCCTAGCATATTTGCACTGTTTTGGACTCATTCCGACGGGAAAACATTAAGTGATATATGACCTGCAGACGAGAAAACCAATAACCAACTTTCACACATAATAAGCCGACTTCTCTTTGTCATTTCAGTTTGGTCGCACATCACCTTCACGAAGGCACCTTCGAAGCGTTTAATACTGGAAATCGGGGCTGTTTTAAAGGGAGTAGGATCTGGTGCTCTGCCAGTTCAGCCTCTGAATGCTCATGTTTTCCCTAAACTTGCAACGCAACTCAGTCAAGCCGTTTCTTTTAGCGCCGTTACCATAACATATATAAAGGCTCGTCTTTCTACCAAGGTCACAATTAAACTATTTTATTTGCGGGCAAACTATTTGTGTCTCATGCCTAAAATAAATATTTTTGAACGTTTAACGTCGTGATGCTTTTTTTAAATGATGTTTACAATAACGGTCGTTCGCAAGAGAGAATACCACAAAAAAGTAATTACATTTTAAGATTAGGGAATCAACCATTTTAACAGAGTTCATTGCAATGAGCTAATGTCACCTGCCAACAGGGCCATGGCATTCACTCAAATGAACACCCTCAGTCGACTAAACATTGTGGATGCAGGTTCGCTCACTAAAGCATCATTCACTCAGTGAGTGCCTCCCTACCAAAATACCTAAACTTTCCACATGATTGCGTATTCACTTGCAATAATATATTTGGGAATATAAAGTGCACATACCATTGAAAAGTTGAACAACCGAGGGCCACTAAGTTTTCACTCACCAGTCGCATACACGACAAAAACAAACTCTGGTGCCCATTGATGTCCGGCTAGCCATTTTGTTTAGCTCTTCATTGTTGACATTAGAACAGCGTCAGTGACATCTATTGGCTCCAAAGAGTCACATGTGGGGAGCAGTTTCTCTTATTTTGTTGAAATCGTGACGGCCACAAAGACCACTGGCCACAGCAGAGCTGTCACCGTGAGCCTTCGCTCGGCAAACGTCTATATCTATGGTTCTATAAAAGCCAATAAGAGCATTGAAGCGAAATAGGTGACAGTGCTCCACACGGAGTTTCTGGTTCCGTGGTGCATTGTCACGTGCCTCGCTCTGGCTTTCTTATTGGCCCACCAGCCGTGTAGGACCCAGTGTTTGCCAGGTTTAAGCTGAAGTGGAGCTTAGCAAAGGAAGCATGACGCCGACGCCTCCGTCCACAGCGGCGCCGTCCCAGCCGTCCCGCCGCCTGGAACACGGACATGCTGCCAGCTCCACATGCCGACGCTTTTGTTTTTGCTCCCTCACTCCTTTCCCCGGCTGCTTTTGCAAAGAATTAAGCAAAGCGAAGACAGTGTGCTGTCTGCAAATGCTGATGGCATTTCCAAGATTATCGTTAATGTTCTGCTGTATTCTTGTTGAAAAAAAAAAAAAATGTTGAACCGATATGATATATTAGTTACCGGTTAAGACATTACAGCTATAGTTACGGTTAACATTGGATTCAAATATTGGTTTCGTTTCATTACGGTTACCGAAAAGTTTTCGATCCTAAACGGTTTTTGGTGTGGGTTGCAGTGGTTTCAGTCCCTGGTTTAGGCCCCTGAAGGCCATTAAATGCTGTTCAAGTTTAGGCGAAACTAGAGGTGAGGGTTGTGCCGTACATCGGGGTAGGCCAGTCTATTTATGCCTGAGGCTGGAGCGTATCCGGCTCACAGGACATATTTTGCCTATATGCCATGTTCTTTACTCGCAGCTTCTTACGGAATTGGTTGCACATCTCTTTGGCAAGTTTCTTATACAATAACCATGACTGTGCAAGAGAGTTTATAATCATTTATTAAAGTAATTTCGAGTACAATATAAAAGCTATATGTAGGTATTGTGTAACTAGTTTCAAATTAAAATGGGATCTCGGATGTTGAAGTTTTTGGTTTCACTAATGCTACTTGGGAGAAGGGCACAAGATGTGGTTTGTCGTCACTTCTCTAAGGCAAGTATACTGTTAGTAGTGGTGCCTTTACAGCCATGTGGATTTCAGTTGTGCTACTCAAGCTAGTGTGCAATTGAGCAGTTAGCTTAAGTCCGCATCCTATACACTTGGTGTTCGCCAGACTCAAGATATACCCTTTGCGTTTCAGCTTCCAGTGGCTACAGCATCCTGCTGGATCAAATGCGAGCGTTTTAGTATCGGAAAGCAAATATGACTGTTAATTGCACACTTTGGAAAGCACTCTGCCTGCTCTCTCTCAATTTTTTTCGCAATCGTATCTAGCTGTATACTGGCAGATTTAGGTTGCAGGCATACATCGTCGCTCAGAATCTAATCAAGAAAATATAAGTAAGGGTCTAACTAAAACTAGGCTGACCTACTTTTGCCATTGGTGGAACAGTGGAAAATTGTCACCTTTTTTATAGTCTGCTTGGAATCGATTGAAGTTTGACAAGAATCGGTTTGTTTGACTACATGTCAATGCTGATGTGTTCTTATATGCTGTCATTTGTATGCAGCACAATGTTTTCTTACTGAATTTGTTTTTAGTGTCTGACAAGCTTCCTCCTCTCTTTTTGTGTCAGCCCTCTTCGAGAAGCCGCAGGGTTGCCGGCAGCCCTGTCCTGCCAGTGACAGTGGCTCCAAACCGGAATCCTGCACTGACAGATGATCGGGTGCAATGCTGTGGCCGCCGGTTCTGGTTTGTGCGCGACATCTGTGGCATCATCTGTGCCTGGATGACGTGGATGTTGGTGGCCTATGCCCAGTACGTTCCCTGCATTGCCGTATCATTGTCAGACAAGGAAGGACATTGTCCAGAGGCAGTATTTTCTAAACACTTATACGGGAATCTCTACAGCTTAATATCGAGGCTAAATTTCCACCGTGCACTTTGTGTTCATGCTGAAGAAAATGCTGCACAAAGAAGTGTCACATAATGTTTGCTAACACCTTTTGTGAGGTTCTTTGCACTCTCTCTCTATTCCCTCTTAATTTACTTCTAGATTCTGCATCTCGAAGCACATTGCTTTCTTTGGTCATTCTTGACATATCAGAGGAGCAGGCAAGGTTGTTTTTGTTTTGTTTTGCGGGATAACTGTTTAGATACGGGGATTTAAAAATGAAATAACCTTTATAGAAATTGAGGAGGTTGCTGTTTAGGCAAAATAAACTAGTCTTTAACGTGGACTTTCATGTCTACTATCACATGCTGAACACTGAAAATGAATGCAGTCTCTGTAAAAGGCAATAAAACTGTATTAGCAACAATATAAGGCTGTAGAAAGAAAAAAATTGTGACAATTAGAAGTCAGTCACGTAAGTGGTCATTGTGTTCAGTATGCTGTCACAAGACGACAGAGCTACTTCACTTTTGTCTGCTGTTAAAGGGGAGCTCCAGCAAAATATTAATGGTCATTGATTGTTGCAAAATTTTCACCATGGACTGAATATCCTCCCCGGATTAATATGTCTATGAAATATTTACTCAAAATATTAATTTTCTTTTGAGAAAATTCATTTTAAAGTTTACGTGTGCACCTCCAAATCACTGGCTGCCGCTCTACTGGCATCAACGAGCAGAGGTGCTTGGTGACGTCAAATGTTGTATCCGAGAGCAGACAACACTCCCTCTTCCACAGCGTTGTGCATTGTAGTGATAATGAGCGTCTGTGGTTTTGTGAATTGCATCTGGTTTAGGCTATTTGCAGCAAGATGGGGGGGGGATTGGTAATGTGCTGTGGTGTGCAATAACACCACAAAGAAATGCAGCTGAGTGACATCTTATTGCTTTCCGACCGAGAAGTCTTTGCGACGGAAGTGGGTCCGAGCAGTCCGACGCGTACGCTGGCTGTATGGCATTCACGTGGTGCTAGAAAACAGTTTGCACGGTCCTAGCAAACAAAACCTTCCATACCAATCTGCTTCTCAAGCGGCATCTGGGTCCACATATCAGCGGATCACAAATGCAGCTGCCACGGGTGGTCCTCTCGGAGGCGATGCCGGCAGATCGAATGTGAGCGTTAAATTATCTGCAATCTCTGAGAATCTTAAAACATGCTGGTCATTGCTTGACTCAGACAAGCTTGATGAATCTTAATCCATTATTTCCAATGGACAATTGCAATGGCCTTTTGACTGCTTCTGACGCTGGGCAAAACAGGCTCAAGCTGCTCACGTGCTGATGTTTATACAACATCTGATGTCACAACAAGATGGCGAACCAGTAACGTTGCAGACTAGTTTCGGTTATATTGTATTTGTACAATTAGAAATGATTTAAAAGGTTTGGGAAATTTACTTGTTGCTTTAGGTTCAGTTTCTTGTGCTCTTTGAGAAAATATGTTTAGTTGAAAACGTTCCAATTGATGCCGGAGCTCCCCTATAACAAAAGTTGCTGGCTTCAACTGTTGAAAGTACGTTATCTAAGCAGAAAGTATAAGCACTTTGGCGTTCATAATATTTTTCCCAGAATTTAGCAGACATCTTTTATTTAGGACAAGTGTAGAAAGTGCATATTTCTCTACTTTAGGTCACAAATAATTGGGCAGTAGACGACGAAAAATGCACATTTTTCTTTCATTTCATCAATCTATTTTGGAAAGCGAGCATTTGACATTTGGTGATACTTTATGGCCATTGATCTGTGATTTGTTCCTCAAAATGTTATAATCAGAATTACTGAAATATTTAGGCTATTTAAGGAATACTTTGTGCAGAAATAGCAGGAAGGCAACAGTGCATGTATGAGTTCACATCTCTCTCACAGAATGAGTGTTTGATGATTTGAAATGGCAATTAAGTTGTTCATTATTTCATTTACGAGATGCTTCACCAAACATCGGTAGAATTTTTGTGTAAAAACTATGCATTGCACAGAACTAAGATTGGTACCGTAGTTGTCCCTCTCAGGGGGCCTATTTATTGAGGTGCTGTGAGGTGGCAATGAAATGTGAACCTTGGAATGCATGGCTTTTGTTACATGCTGCGCCACCTGGTGGCTCCTGGGAATTTCTAAAAATGTGAATTAGAAGGGGGCTGCGAAGGTGCGGGTCCCGCCAACACGTCCTTGTATAGCAAAGCTGTAGCGCGAGTGCTGTATCAGAATTGGGCTGGGGTTCGTGTTCTCACTAATTGCACACAAGTCGCAGCCACATGCAGATACAGCACTCATGTCCGATCTGCGCCCCTCACTGGTCAGTTGTAGGTGATGTAAAAAACCTAGTGCTGTAGCACCTGCACCTTTGCTGCCCCCTTTACGCTGCACACTTTTGTGAGTTCCCAGGGGCCTCCAGGGGGCGCAGCATGGATCGAAAGTCATGCGCTCCACCGTTTGCATTTCATTAAGGCTTAGTATAGTATGGAACATTTTGGATAATTAAGTTATAAATTAGTTTTTTTGTGTAATTAACTTTATAATTGGGTTTGCCTAATTCACTCTTGAAGCTTCTTAATTAGCTGGAATAAGCATATAGTTCCGTTTAAAAGCTTGCTGGGCATCATTGAGAACCACAGAGTGTGTCAATTTTAGGAACATTTGGAGCACATGCTTTGTTTTCCTCGTGTCCCAGAAATGCATGCCAATTCGTAGTGCCCTCATAGTTTCTTCATTTCTTATCCGCATTTTCGCTCTGCCAGCCTCGCTCCTATAGCGTAAGTGGTAATTATAGCGCATCACCAAGCTTCCCAACTGCTCTAGGTCTTTCTAAAGTTTACATATTTAGTGGTTTACAGTGATGCTCAGCAAGTTTCTGATTTTAGCCATATCTTTTTTATTAGCGAAAAATGGAATTACGCAAGACTAACTTTAATCTTAATTACCATAAACACTATGTACACCCCATGACACTTTTAGCTTGAACAAGCCATTGCCAGTTTTTCTCAGTATTGAAGGACTGATGTAAAAACTACTTAGTGGTGGAAGGCGCTCAGTTTTGGTACTAAACAAAGTGGTAAATTTTATGCCTGTCCTTTTGAAGTAATAATAATAATAATAACAATCTATATTTAAAGTGCCCCAAAACAACCACAGTGGTCGTTATATTGGTGCACTTCCACACTTCTGAAATTCCAAGTAAAATTGTGAAAAAACTCCAAAGTCGTTTTTGCGCTAACAGTGTCGTGCAGTGTACCTCACTACATTGGCCTCTTGGCAATGACTGATTCGGCAGCAATGGTTTTTCGGTGCAGTGTGAAATTTCAAGAAATTGGTTGCATTTTAATATCGCTACCAAATATATATCATAACCCAGTTGACAGGTCCTGTAAGCAATGAAAGTCAAATAGATTGTTAGTCCTTTGAGGGGGACTGCATAAATATTGGTTCCTTATCGCATCGGTGCTAAGGTTGTTTTTTTTTTACAAAGGTGGCCAAAGGTGCTGCATTTAGTGCTTCTAAATATCAAAGAACGAACTTACCCGAATAAAGAATAAAACATTATGACCTTGATTTCGCTACCTACGGTGACCATCTGCTAACAAAAGGCATCTGATTGGCACAACACCTTACAGATTGAGACCAGTAAGAGCAAGGTTGCAGACACTAATCTCGGATAGCAGACAATGTTCTTGAGTCAAATGTGGCGCAAGATTTTTCAATGTAATGCATAATTTTTCTTTATTCTTTTTTTTTACTAGTAAATCACCTTGAACTGACGCAGAACCAACAAGAAAGATTATTTGTTCAGCTATATGTCAACAGCTGCCACCATTTCTTGACTGTTGTGTCACCCAGACGTCTTTCTTTTGCACACGGACACGGTAGGTAGCAAATTCACGCTCTAAATGTTTTGCTCATTACTCAGGTATGCTCATTCTTTAAAATTTTGATGCACAAAATGCATCATCTTCGACCACCTCTGTAGAAAATCTTGGCTTGATGCTTTAAAGAGTGATTTACGCAGTCCCTTCAAAGGGTCAACAATCCATGTGACTCGTGCGGCATTTAGAAGTACTGTGTAAAAGTCTATCTTATTGCATATTTTACTTGATATAATGATACTCACATAAAAGCAGGGGAATGCATTGTGAAAATGTATTTAAAACCTGCTTTTACGGCATATTTCGATTAATTTTTTTGGGCAAAATTGTTTTCTCATAATTTTTCATTTGTTTCGGCGTTTTATCGCATGCAGAAACAGCATTAGCATTATTTCACTTGGACAGTTGGGAAAATGCTTTAATTGTGTGTAAATAACTGTGGTGCAACATTGCCTCTGCAATTTATACAATTCCTACCCTTCTGACTTCTAAATTTTATATTGTAGCAAAAAATGTAGCCACATTTTTTCCCATTTATTCAAACACTTTATTTTGTCCCATTTATTCGAACACTTCCATCCTCTGCAAAAACCATTTGAATACCAAAGTACACATATAATCGGAGAAGACACAAGAAGCATCGAGTGTGCTCATTCCCGACCAAGGCTGTTTGGCACAGCAGAGGCTCCGTTTTTAATCGAGCGGCCAAACAACCGGGTGTCTTTTTAATGCTTCGGCCGCATACCAGTTGGTTTTCTAGCGTTGTATAAACGGAATGGATGTGCGGTATGTGACAGCGTTAAAACTGGACGTTTCAGTACGTCCCACATCAGGAGCCCAAAACCATGTTTTGCTTATAGGTATGTTGTGGTGGGAGTTATTCTGCTGCCCGTGGCCCACACCTATTACGGCGCCATCAACCTGGTCCTCTTCGAGGTGCTCGCATTCCTGGCGGTCTTCTCCCACGTCCGCACCATGGTGACCGACCCCGTGAGTCTGGGATTCCTTTTCTCGCGCGAGACTGGGCGCTGAAGGTGCCGCCCTGTGTGCTGCCAGGGTGCGGTGATGCGGGGCACGGCGACCAAGGAGGCTGTGGAACAGCTGGGTCTCCGGGAAGGGCGCCTGGTCTACAAGTGCCCCAAGTGCAGCTGCCTCAAGCCCGAGCGAGCGCACCACTGTAGCGTGTGCCAGCGGTGCATCCGAAGATGGACCACCACTGTCCATGGGTGAACAACTGCATCGGGGAAAACAACCAGAAGTTTTTCGTCCTCTTCACCGTGAGTCGCCTCTGGACTTTGTGGTGCATGCCAAATGGACGTAGTAGGTCCGGAATGGTTCTCGGAGTGAGCCGGGAGAAAAACCAAACCTTCGTTAGTCCGTCACATTTCGATCGCGGTCCACGAAAGAATGGATGGTTGTGATTTGAAAAATTAAGCTCTACACATGATGGTGGCATTATTAGTAGGGTTGCCACCTGCCCTGGTTTTGACCGGCCCGGCCGGTTTTTAGACAGCGGGCGGTCCATACCTAAGACCAGAACACCATTGGCCGGTTATCTGGCCATCGTATTGTGATTATTTTTTTTTTATAGTGACAATTTAATAACTACAACAATAAATATTTGTTGACGAAACAAGTACAAAATCGTACGTACACGCAAAGACATGCCGGGCACCTCCAGTACACGAGCAGCGTGTTTTCTCTTAGAGAACGGAGGGAGTACGACTAGGCATTACTGTCATCACAATTGTATGACCATCGGGAGTGTTTTACAGCAAAACTGCGAAAAGTGCAGAAAAGCAAGAAAACAGTGTCTACTTGGTGACAGGCCCGCTGATAAGTGTGCCTTCTTGGAGGTGTAAGTCTTTAAATCACTAGGCCTTCGACAGATTCTTCCTCATATGCACGGATATCGAAGCACTCCAGCCTCGGTCGGCGTAGGCGCTTTCGCACAACCAGTACGCTCGTGTCGTATCGCGGTTACTTCAGACCTGCTGTTCGGAATGGCATACCGTCACGCCGACTTGTAGCGTCTACTGTGAACACTCACTATCACCACCATGACGCCGCGGTCATAAACAAATAAACGACCTGCGTTGACTGAGGATTCGAATCGTATGATTTCATCAGCCAGAAAGGCGCTAACACTGTAGCTACTGGACGCTGCCATTCATTCTCCAAGCAGTTGTCAACGATCGAGGACGGGAAGACGACACATAAAAGCACAAGCTCAAACAAGCAGAGCCGCACATGCCAAGGACCCTCGCCATCGCGCTCGGGAGATGGGTCCAACGTACACTACGCCAAGTGCTACATAGCACTGCCACCTATGAATGAGCTCTTGTGCAAGAGAATTCATGCAGACCGCGAATCAGCCGGCTTTGGCAAGCGTGGCCTCCGACGGCATGCCAGTAATCGCCGGCTTTAGTAGCGACGTTGGTTGAGACTAGCTGACGATCCAGACAAGTCTGATCAATAATGAATATTTGTCGTACGAAGCATGCAGTGCTCGCACTATACTAAACGACCGCAAACGCACATGCTGAGCTGCGGAGATAGTGCACAGGGCTGTGCGCGCGTCAGCGAGACGGAGGCGCCTGAAGGAGAGGAGGAAGATGGGTAGAAGCGACAACACAAAACGCAGAACGACCACCGGGAGCTACTCGTACAAAGCAGCAAAATGAGGAAAAGATGAGAAAAGGCAAGACACTCGTGCACCGGTCAACTTGGTGACAGGTCCACCTGATAACTGTGCCTTCTTGGAGGTGCTGGGTTTTTTAAAGACTTTCGGCATCTGCGACAAAGACACTGCACTGCACTTTGTTGGTCCACTGAGACGGACGGCGTATGTGCTTGCCCCTTCCACTACACATGGTGTAATATTGTGGTTGCTTCAGACCTTCGTTTTTCCTCCCTGTTCTACATTTAATTGTTTAAAGGAGCTGTGCAACGATTTTAACGTTGAAAGAATTTGCATCTTCTACTTTTGACATTGTTTATCTTGTCACAAAGGACAGAAAACACATCTCCTTCTTTCAAAATGTTGCGATTCCGCCGCGTAATCGCGAGGCAAAAATTAGAATATTTCCCGACCTGCAGCCGCGAGCGGCGGCCATGAGAACCACGCGGCATGACGTCAATGGGGGACTTGTAAAAAGATAGGAAGTTGTGCAAATACCTGCTCGATAAAAGGTAATTTTTCTATAAATCTTGTCGTTCCAACATAAATATAAATGCGTCAAAAACCTGGTATCATCGACAAAACTTTTATTATACGGAGTTTTAGTGGCGCCATCTATCCGAGGTCAACAAAACCGTCAGCTCTATCTGCTACCGCGAACAGCCGCCAGAAGCCGGAGGGGACGGGGGCAGAGCCGGACGGGGATGGCCGGACCCGGACGAGACTTTCCTCCTTTCGCCATGTTGATCGCGCTGCGCAAGCACGTGGTCACGTGGTCGCGAGCGGGTGAGTTCTCGCTGCTCACTGATGGCTCTAGAGAGAGAGCTTCACCGGAACCCCGCGCGTCCCCATTCACGTCACAGCGCACGTGACTCGGAAGATGGTGAAGGAGTTGAGAGGTGCCGAAAACCTCAATCTTTGTCAATTTTTAAAATGAAAAACTAGGACATGCAGGCAAAAGTGGTTTTTTGTTCTTTACTTCAGGAAGGTCGAAACACTAACTCCCAAAATTATTTAAGCCGAGAAATTCTTGCACAACTCCTTTTTGTTAGAAAACAGCAGGGAATTACAAAGTGCATTTGAGTCAACTGACAGAGCAGAACCATTGGAAGGGTATTGGAAGGTGAATGACACAGTGGAACA
Organism: Ixodes ricinus; assembly: GCA_037355805.1. NCBI lineage: Eukaryota > Metazoa > Arthropoda > Arachnida > Ixodida > Ixodidae > Ixodes > Ixodes ricinus. The sequence goes on from JAZHYW010052148.1 coordinate 19,324, forward strand.
TGGAGTTAATGGGGGATATACCAGATGAGGGTCTTCATTGATCCAGTGAATTAATTCAGGTCGATATGCTAATAGCAAAAATCTCTGTTATATACTTGCAGGATAATACTGAGGATAAGCTGTAAGGCAAACAAGGGGACTGGGCCTTCAACTCTTTCCAGAACAGTGTAAATTTCTGCTTCTGATTGAACTTCAAGAGATGCCACTTTAGATTACATATAGCTGTTGCCATTGAATCAGATAGTACAATGCCTCCTTGACAGTGATACTTTGTTAATTTTAATTTGGGTTTTTGTCCAGATAAGGTAGGATATCGGTCTCAATTGCTAGTAGCCACTTTTTAACTGCCTAGTGAAGGCATGCATTTTGGTAGTAGTATAACATTTTGCTTTAGCCATAAATTTACTGGTCTTGCCTTGCAGCTGTACATTGCCGTCATCTCAAGTCACGCCTTCTTTCTGGCAGTAAATCATTTTGTGGGCTGCATCAGCAGCGCGTGGAAGAGTGAGTGCTCTTCTTTTCTTCTGCACGTCTTCAGACATTTGACGATTGAAGCAGGAAAGTGAGCTGTGGTTATAGCAGACATTTTCTTTTTTCCGGGTGCATGTTGTCCGAACTATGCATGCTTAGTTGATATTCTATGCAGTGCAGACTGTCTACAGGTGAAGACTAGCTTCAAGGGTGTTTTAAAAATCATCTGTTATTGTCAGACATGCTCAGTATGGTTATGTAGATTATGTTGTTTGATGCCTGGCATTAGTCAGCAACACATGGTCAAACTGTTGGTGGGTTGCCCTCACCCTTGATGCTTTCATGGGTGATGCACATTGGAATAAATGTTCAAGGATTCACGGGGGAGTCCTTGTTTTTCGGCAGGATCTTCTCAAGAAAAGAGTGAACAAATGCGCCGTTACTGGCACTCAGTGTCCTGGCAAACTGGAGATGATTATACAAGGGTTTTTTCCTAAAACTGTAAATAATTTTTAAAAAAGAAGTATACTGAAAATGGTGAACTGATTCCTTTGGGATATCGTTACCCACGGCGGCAGTCGTCTGTAGCAAGTGTAAAGTGATAGTTAACAAATTAATTACCTAGAATTACTTATCATAGAATACCGTGCATCCGGCCCATTCCGCACTAGGCGCCTCAACCCCAAAATTTGAAACGTCTGATAAAATATGCACAGTACAGAAATTGATGACTGCAGATGCACTCCATCCCCTATTTTTTCGCTATTATCTTCAAATTTTGAGTGGGCTGAACGTCTGTCGTCAAAGAAAGCCATAGAAAGAATTCATACAATTAGATTCTGCTCCGTTACTATTTCCAGTGGGATGTCCCAGCGTTTTCTCCATCCCTGCGGGCCAGTCCACTGGAAATATGTCTACAGCAACTGGAAACTTTTCAGGAAACGAAGATAGTTACCTGGGTGCCTTTATCTGCATCATCTTTTATATTTTGTTGTTTCATGCCAGTTTTGCATTTAGGTGGTGATTGCTGCCAGTTTGCAAAGATGTAGGAAGGACATTCGCCAGTTTGCTTCAATGTCTTGCTGAACTGTTTAACACCTTGTTTCCAGGCGTTACAATAAGAGCGCTTCACCATCAGTGCTGTAGCACCGAGAAGGAAGGAGTCTTCACGATATAATAGAGATATGCAGCATTCTTAGTGAAACTTGTGGCACTTTTCACAATTTCTCTAGGATGAATCCATTAGAACTTTTTTAGAAACTGTGGAATTGAATCTCCGTCCATGAGATTAAAAGGTTCAGAACTCTGTAAACCTGCACTGGGAATCTGGATTGAAAGAAATTCAAAACCCTCATATTTCTTAGCTCAAACTTAAAACAGTAGGGTAGATTGTTGGGCTAGTTGGTTTTGGGACTTGGAAAACATTTTAGCGCTCAAACACAAGGACAAGTAGAAGAGAAACAGATCACCACAGTGCGCTCTCTTCTAACAGATTTTGAATCTGATTTAGGTTTGAGTTACTGACTTGCCTCAAAATTGGTTCAACACAATAATGCGGAGAGAAAGTCGTCTCGCTCCATGCGCAGGGGTTGCATTGACGCCAGAACGACGCCTTGTTCTGATTGGCTTTGATCGAAAGGATAGTGGGTAGACCTTAATGCTAGATGCCTTGAGGTCTACCCACTATGTTTATCAATCAGCCAATAAGAACTCAGAGTTCTGACATCATCGCAACCCTCTGTGCAAGAAGCAGACAAACTTGCACTCTGCATAGACACATCGGAACTAGTAACCCAAATTACAAGTCGCAATATTTATCTTCTTTGCAAAGTTATTGAAGTTTTAAATTTGGTCCGAAAGGTTGAGCGCCTCTGCAGGCAACACTGAAAAAGTGATGTCAGATGTGAAGCAATATGGGGGAGGCAGTAGAGCTTGATCCCAACAGGTTAGGAGAAGTTTGATGGTGTGAAATGAATGCTGCTTGAAGTTCACATCAGCAAAAGGAAAAAACATGCACAAAATAGTACTGTGTTATTTCGACTGCCTGCTCAACTTGCAAGTTGTACAACATGTGACGTCACTCCACTGGAAAGTGCGGGAAAATTTTAATGTTGTTTTTTGCATGACCTTCATTTGACTCAGTAGCCGTTTTGAATTTAGAGATAATAAATAGCATGCCGGGAAGACTAAAGCCTGGGTATTTTGGAGGTGTGCTTATTTTGCGGTAGCTCGAAAACCAGCCCAAGCTCGCCTTTAAAGAGGGTTTGAAACCTTTTGAACTCGAACCTCGGGAGGTTTGTGGCATTGCTACTTGCGCTTCTTTGTGTGGTTGGACTTGCACTTGAGGAACATATGTTTGATCAAGCTTTGCAGCAGAGGTGTCTGTCTGCCAAAAAAGAAAGGTAACTAGTAATGACACCAAGCAGTTGTTGCTAAACATAGCTTGTCAGATGGAGTCAGAATCTGTTTCATGCATTTGATGAGGTCACGGTTGGGTATTATGTATTCTTAAAATATTATGGCACCCAAAAATATTTTTTTTTATTCTTCAGTGTTAGATTTTTCAGGATGAAATATTAATCCATCTTGCTTTTTGACTTCAAGCATGGATTTTAGGCACTGATTAGTGCTGCTCTCAGGATCTTCGCTGCACCAAAGTATTGTTCAGATACATGTGAACTCCAAAACAATCAATCAAACCACTTGCTTGAAGGCTTCTAAAAGACCACTGATGCTTACAAGATTCCAAACAGAAATTTTAGGGACCTGTATCGTCTGAAGGGTGTTGCTAAGGTACAAATTATTGACGCTTTTGTGAAAGGGATCAGACGAAAACTCGCCTTTGCGTCAAGGCTGCTTCACACCTTCATGCTTGACAGTTCTGCTTCTATGCCTTCATGCCTTGGCATCCCATGGTGCTCTTGATTTATGCACACATTGATTCTTCTGGGATGCATGCACTCTTGGCTTTCTGTTCTTTTTGACATTAGCTCGAGGACTCCATCCAGTCTATTGGCTCATTTTGACATTGGCTATGATTCGAGCCTGCCCTATTCGTTTTAGCTCATCGCACAGCAGTCCCACAAGGCTAGAGGTACATGTTGAGCTGCTTAGACAACTTGAATGACGTTTTGCGTAGGCACTATTCTATAATGGCTCCATACGCTGTCTGGTGCCTTCAGTAAGATTGCTGGACCCTTGCACTAGTCGTTCAGGACTGTTTTTTTCACAGGGTCTATGGTATCTGAAAGCAACCCCAGTTCTAGATTATCTGTAGACCAAGTAACACCTGACATCCTTTCTTGGCAACAAATAAATTAGCAACAGCGTCTATTTTCAAAGGCCACTTGCTTGTTAATGGCACCCATGTGCTCGATCGTACCCCTGGTGTGAAATTGCTGGGTGGAACTGCTCTACTCGAGGGGCACCTTAATTTGAATTTTTTCTGTGAAGAATGTTCGCTTGGGATCGATCAGGTGTCAAGTTTAACGTGAACTTCTTCACAGGCAATGTTCGCCTTGACGGCCTACTCCCAAAGGCTTGTCATGCTGTCAGTGCTGAAGTCCGGAATCTGAAGTCATCTTCGTGTTCTTTCAGCTCACTCACTAGCAATGTCTTTTTGCCTAGCATGCCCTACAGGTCTTGTTAAGGCAGGGCAGTTGCATGTCTTGTGTTCCCTGCCACACTTTCTAGCATTTGTTGTTGTTATTTTGTCGTCAGTGGTTTCATGTCCTTTCCTTTTTCTGCACCAAGACTCCTAAAGCAGACTTCTCTCCAAAAACTGCTACTTCAGAAGCCTCACATATTTGTTCAGCCTTGGCCAGGGTGCATTGGTTGTCTCATAGGCTTTACCTGCAAGCTGTCGTGGTTGATGCCAATTACAATTTGGCCTCAAATCATGGACCCTGTCTTTCCCTCGAAGTTACTAGTGTATACTTATAGTCCGTTGCAACCTAAGAACGAAGGGCGAGGGTAAGACGGGCCGGGAGGAGGAAGCAGACGAACGCTGAGAAGAGAGGGGAAACCTCCTCTCTCTTTATCGTTCCGTCTGCTTCCTCCTCCCAGGCCCGTCTTACCTCGCCCTTCATTCTTAGGTTGCAACAGACTATAGTCTTTATGCCCTGAAGAAACATTTAAAAGATTTCTCTTGCCACCTGGATTTTTTTTTATTTATTGCTTGGAGATTTAATTCAAGTGGGCATCCCAGTAACTGTCAAAGTTTGTTACAGCATTCCCATAATGTGCACTACTTTCACCTTTGATGAACAGGAATTTTTAATTACCTCGGTAGCATCTTCTCTAACCACTCCTGAAGCAACAAATTCTTTGTTGTGTCACTTTAACGGCTTGTCACAAGCCATAATGAAGATATATCTCCAACTTTTGCTTGAAAAACTTCCAATTCTTGATGGTGGTGCCCTTCATGCAAAAGGGGTCTGGTTGTTTCAGAAGATCTATTTCTTCAGCTTGCTTTCCTAGCAGCTCCCACTTTTGAGGATGTTGTCTGACATCAGATATATGTATCATCTTTCTATAGATCGAGGTACTAACAAGTCAGCATCCTGGGAAGCAGTCCTTGAATTCTTTATCTAACAATCGAGAGCTTCATACAGACTTCAAAGGGAAACAAAAGAAAGGGCACGCCTCATGCCAAGCAGGAATAATAAGACTGCAAGAGCCATCATGTGACTTTTGCTATGTCATTTCATTATTCTCAAACAGTGTGACTGTGAACCATAAGGTCAGAGGTTCGTGACAAAGAAAAATTAAGGATATAACGGAAAGCTTTCCGCAGTGTGATGCACCTTGTACGGTCTGAGGTGCCACCTATAGGTATGTAAAAAAGTATGCTCTATCCGTTGATCATTACAAATGTTTGAAAGGTGCAAGATTGCATTAGCCAACAAATTTTTGTTATGGTTCTTTGTAAAAGGATAAATTATGTAAGGTAAAGTGTGTAAGATGTTTTTTTGTCTAGTGATGTGTAGCTTTGCTTCTTGGGTATGTCTTTTAGTAGTTGCTTGCTTAAGCTCATCTTTCTTTAATAGGTAACCATTTTTTAAAGCTTGAGATTTTACACTTCAATTTTATTCGTTTAGGTATCTTTTTCCCATCTACTAAATTTTTATGAAGCTTTTTTATTTTTTTTCTGACATATGGGTTACTACTAACTGATTTTGCATCGGGGATGCAGTGGTCTGTGCTGGTCCTGTGATACGAAAAGGGTATTTGCAATTAGGATAAAAAGAATTGATTTTCTGCATTTTTTTTATGAACTATTTTTCAGTGCTATCTTATTCTGCGAGTCCAGTAACGGTGTACCTTACATAAAAAGAAATACTCTTTGTATGTAATGATGAATTTGGTTCGCTTATCTGTCATGGCGGACGAAGTTACAGTGTCACACTGTATTCATGGGTAACTTTCGTGCCGTCTCTTTCAAAAACAGAGTGCTCAGGCGGATCTCCTGCAGTGACAGTGATCCTGCTCATCCTGCTTATCTTCGAGGCACTCCTCTTTGCCATCTTCACCCTGGTCATGTTTGCCTCCCAGGTGCAGGCCATCTGGAATGACGAGACGGTAAGTTGACGCATGCTCAAGTTATAGCCCAACTAATGCCCGATGGCATCTAATCTATTGCCACGATCCTGCAACACTTTTGCCAGTCTACTGTCTCACTAGTCTTCGCACTGCTTTGCAAGTATTCTTGAGCAGCTACGCAGCCTTTAATAGGAGGGTATGCACTCAGCTTGAAGTGATGCATCACGGGAAGAGTAATCGTCTTTCGACCACCATTGCTATGGTCTAGGCTGCGATTCGTGGGTATGTGTTGCGTAGGCTTAGCTTCACCGTGGTGGGTAAAAAACAAGTAAATTATGAGTCTACCTTCTAAATAAACATATACTTTGTACCTAACGCCGTATATAGGTGTGAAAAAGATGAAATATTACGGTTAAAATCGACAGGTATTGCGAAGCCGGCTAAACTATATTGGCGATTATGAAGTACCGTTGATTCGATGTTCCTAAGCTACCATGCCTTCTGACAGGTCAGGTGCATTGTTCCTCAGTACTAGCCTTTTAGTGTTGAGAATTAAATTATTACCAAAACAAGAAGATAATCGCCTGAATTTCGTGAATGTACACTGCTGCTTGAAATCAAAGGTATTTTCAATGCCCAATCGTAATATTTAGAAGTTGTTCTTTTCAACGCCTGCTGCTACCATCATTTATGGAAGCACATACCAAATTGAAATTGTATGATTGCTAAAGGCCGCATCGCATACTTCTCTACCTTTCGCCTGTCAGATTCTTCTTCCTATATCTCTCCGCTTTTTAACTTGCCCAAACTTGGCTCCTCGCAGCTTTGAGAAGGGATCGCTAGAAGATTATCTTCCTGCAGAAACCGAGGCTTGTACGCGCCTTTAAATAGTAAAATAGGTTGCATTGCATACACCTTGTAAGCATAATCGCGTATGTTTGATTTTGATAACGTCAAACGGAACGCCAGTCGGCGCATAGACTCATACATTATCTCTATTTGTTTCACGTATCAAGGTAGTAATGTTGAATAATGTTTGATCTGCTTTCAATAACATGTTTCAGGAATAGGCATCGTTGAGTGAATTCTGTGCAGTCATTGTGCACATTAGGTGCAAGATCTTACAACAGTATATAACCTGCTCCGTAAGTTTTTCAGTGGACTGCAGTAAAACAAATGTGGATCTGAAGAATGTAACTGATCATGCAGATGACTGAAATTAAGCTCACAGAGAAAGTTATTTACATGAACTTTCTTCCTGCGAAAAGCAATACAGCTTTTTTAGACGTATCGAAGATCAACATCTTTTTCTATGGCGAATTCCACTGGTCGCTTTGGAGCGTGCCGGATCAACTTTTCTGGAGCCGCTACCATTTACTCGGCGATCAGGACTGACGGACATGATCTTTTCGGCCGCTTTGAGTAGCCTCACTCCAGATATCGATCTGATCCGAGAAAGTCGCCTTGCCGATTTTGGTGGATTCGATTGAAGCCAGCTCTGGCCAGCTCGGCTGGTGCCCGCTTTACGGCTGCTGCTGTTAGATGACAGTTCGTCGCTGTTAGCTTGAGTAGCAGCGACGAACGAAGGTTGTTTGTATGTCCCGCATGAATTTGATCTAGTCTTTCCGCAGACAGGCCAAAATCGAGTCTTACTTGACACTGCCAGAGAGTATTCTGATGAAGAGGTAGGGGCTACACTGATGCCATTGTTTATCGACACGCATCTTTCGATCATCATGATTAAATTCGCTCTGTGCGTTGAATGCGTAGTGTTAGCCGCCATGACCGTGAAAACATGGCTTCGTGATATCCGGGACCGCGAAGGGGATTCTGGGAAGGTGAATGACGAAAGGTATCCGGCATCCCGAAAAGTGGTTGCGTTCCACTGGGGATCCAGCGAGTCGAATTCCGCTTCAGGATCGCGATGCCAATCTCGATCTGGTTTACTGATCCTATGTGCACCTAAAACGCCAGCAGGAATTCGCCATTAGTCTGTTCTTTCAAAGTTGGCTTGGTCTATGATCGAAATAAAGGATATGGACCATGACAAGGTGTTGTTAGAGCCCATCGAAGCAACCCAGATGCTAGCCCTTGTCAAGCCACTGCTCTAGTATGCCGGGTGTGAAGCAGTGAAGTCGACGCATGTTCTGTGCAGCGTAGCAGTTACTGCATACGAGCCATGAACGGAGCATAATACAGCCCTGAACTCATGCGGCGGGAACTAGTGGAAGTAGGTAACCGAGCATCAGCTATAGCAGAAGTAGACGAACCGGAGAAAAAGATGGAAATATGAGTTGATTCACAAGGGAACATTTTATAGTGTCCACACGGACAGGAAAGAGGGAAGACAAAAATGGCACTAGGCTGCAAAGTGGGTAACTGAGCCAGACTGACTGACCTCCACCCTTGGACACATTACCACCAGCAGACACGCGCCAAACTACCTGACAAAATGATCCCCGATCCCAGTCAAGGCTAGTAACTGAGCAAACCCTCCCTTACCGCCACCCTCAACAACAACAAAAACTCATAACGGAAGGAATTTTTCACACACTGCTCAAAACTATAGAGGGCTGGCTCGCATACTTCATGGTTCTCATACTAAGGTTTCCTTGATTCTTAAAGAGTCCCTTACAGTAAGATTGAAGTCTCTTCCCATATCGACGAGCATATATTGCATTCAGCAATATGTCAAGTGATGATAATGCCACTTCAGAACAATGCGAACATGAGCATGCATCTTCCGGTACAGATTACGTATGCAGCTGCCCTGGAAAGGTTGGCATCATTCGGGTTCTCGTGTCACTCGTTATGCTGGCGACTGAATACGCCGGAATAGTGTGTGCGAGCAGACGACAACCATGCGGCAGGCGCCGAATCTACGCAAAGTAAGTTGTGGTGTCCAGCTCGGATGAACTCCAATATAACCAAGTCGACATGGGATGTGTCCGCGAAAATCCAGTGATGGAATTGTAACTTTCACGTGCTCATACCTCACCGATCACATCAAATTGACATTGAGTGCTTTATCAAACGCATCCCTCTCACTGTCAATGGATCGTGCACTGATGGTAATCATTGTCGGAGACTTTAATGTGGACATTTCAAACTGCAAACAAGTGGTTAATCTAATTGTTATGGGAAGAGTTTGTACTCATGTGCTTCACCGGTCGTAGCTCAATCTATATACTATCTATGGATCATGCGGTGATGTAACTTTAGTTGACATCTTCTTTACAGTGAGAACAAAAATTTTAGTTTGTCTCACTTGATCATAAAGCAGTTGTGAATGTCGCGCACAAAGTAATGAGTGTGGGCCACGTCAGACATTAAATCGCTTAGGTGTCATTACAGCTCACAATAACCACTCCTTCACAGTCACAATTTTTTTTTTTTTTTTGTTATAAATTATTGTAGAGCAATTTCAGTGAAAGCGTTCTATGGCTAATTCGCTTGGGCCTGCACCGCACGGTGCAGTGCGGTTTGTGGTACACGGAAGCATAGGAGGGGAGAGTTAGTAGTGATCCGAGGGGGGGCTGTAGGCAGTCGCCTCCAAACGAAGCGTCCACTCCCCCCCACCTCCTCCCTTCGAGGGCAATTTAACATGGTGGACCCGCCGTGCACAAGAAAGAATGGGAGATAGTATCCTTACAAATTTTCGCCCCCCCCCCACCCCCCCCCCAAAACGGAGTTCTGGATCTGCCCCTGGGGAGAGCCGGAGCTTCCTTCTTTCCCACCAGCCTCAGATACTAAAGTGGAAAGAGCTTCGATTGCACTAGAGCGCGGTGTGCCCCAGACGAATAGGCCATCAGGTGGATAGGAGGCAAGGATCACACATTTACTTTTTATACATACTTTATTATTTGCACAGACGTCGTTCATAATATAGAACAGTGGTTCTCAAATGGGTCCGCGACGGTCCGCGGAGGCATTCCAGGTGTCTTCAGAGCTCTGCCGACTACAACCAGTAAAGTGCAACAAAAGTTAGTTTTTTTTAATGCAAAGCATGAACTGTTTTTAAAGCGCAGCTAGTATTGTTTAAATCGCGGAGAACGTCTCAAATACGGCAGCAAAATGACTGTGACGCATCAGAGAAGCCCTTCTGGCGCTTGCTGACCTGCACGCTGGTCAAGGGAGAGGTGTGCGTACGCAGCAGGAGCACAGCGGTGGCCGAGGCGGTGGGAGGAGGGCGGGGCAGAGGAGGAGGGAGGGAGGGAGGAGTTTCCGCTCCGTTCAGCGCAGTATACCGCTCACTTCTGTCAGCTGCCAGCGCCCTCTTCTGCTCCTCTCGCGCCGAGGAACATTGCAGCACCTGCGGGGTTTATATCACTGGCGGGCGGCCGCAATCTTGGGGTAGCAAAACGTGGCTGTCCATGCCAGTGATAACCGCGAGGGGGAACTGAGGAAGCGACATTAATGCTGTCGCATTCACAACTCATGAAAAGTGCCTGGTGTCCGCTGAATTATTTTTTCACATCTAGAAGAAAGCATTATAATTTTTCGCTAGTTTCTGTGTGTAGTGTCAAAGAAAAGTCTACTTACACTAGCCCTTAGTTATATCCATTAACTTAATCATTATCATAATTAACCTATACCTTTCCTTCCCCTCACCCCACAACGCTCTTTATCATCTCCATGATCCACAAGGGGTCCGCAAACGCCAATGGTTGAGAGAACTACTGATATAGAAGACTAATGATGGAATTTATGCACATAATAAAATTATGAAACAATAGAATGGATAATAACACATGAAACACAGGAGTTGTAGAAATAGAAAACATACATTTATAAAAGATACTCACACCACAGTTCTGGTCAGCAAAGCTAGTGTTATCTACAAAAAAAGAAAAGCCTTCTACTAATGATAGATGACCGCCTCACATTTTCTGGCTTTCCAGCAGCTGCAGACCTTTTCAAATGAGGTTTTTGCAAATCTCTGTTCGCGGTGTAAATGCCACAGGAGCCAGTTCTCATAGCAGAAACATCTGGAGGAACTTTGCAGACTGCTGAACAGAGATGGTCTTCCAATGTTCTGCCATGATAGCACAAAGATTCCTTCGTCACATCATCCTTGTAACGTATACCAGGATTGGGAAGGTGCACGCCGTAAGCACTCTTCTACGCTTCCGCCTAGCTAGTTAGGGTTGGCTCAGGTACAGTATCAGAGCACCAAAAGTGTCTGTGCCGCCCTGTGCCCTTAGTATCATGGTATGATTCCAATCTTGCTTGCGAATTTAGATGCACCCTGCCCAAGAAGAAAAGAAACAATGAAAATAACAAATGTGGGCGGCAGTTTACATGTTGTTTCCATGGCTCACGGCAGACGAATGAACTTAGATCGCTGTTTACAAGGAACGGCTTGAAACGAACTTCACCTCTGACCTGGAACTCCTTTAAGAACAGAGAAACGACAAGTCTTTCAACTTTGCTGAGCCTCTGCAACATTTCGCAGGCTGCATGCATGCCAAGGCACTCTCTTCCGGAACACCTCAGAGCCCGTCAAATCTACAGGTGGACCTATCAACACCACTTTTTCTGTAGAACACTGGAGCAAACGATCATACACTCATCAGGTATCGACAAGACCGCTGTGGTAAGCGTCGTTAGCCGTTTCAGCATTGTCGCATTGTAACACTCATGTTTTGAGGCAAGTAACAGAAACAAAAAAAAAAAAACCCTATGCTTGAGCACAGAAAGAGCACCCCGATAAAACATATATGTTAACTGCTGTAAATCTGTCCTAATGTCCAAAGGGTTTTGGAATATAGCAATAATCTCCTGATGCAGATAATTACAAAATAGTGCGTTACACGACATTCCTCCTGAAATATTCGGGAATCTAATAAATGCTGTTTCGTTCAACTTAGACCGGATCAATAGGTACATATATTTACTGTTGTTCACGTATTCTAATATTATTATATTACGCGTTGATTGGAAGGGCAACTGGCAAAACGCTATATATAAAAATAAAAACGCTTTATTTCCGTTAGTTTTTGAATTCGTGTAATACGAGGAAAACATTTTCGGTTTCGATAAACCGGAGACTGCCGCGTCGGAATTGCTTATAAACATAAATTATTATTACTGTCGGAGATTTTATCGTCGTCAACATCAATAGGTTGTCGTCGCCAGGTCAAATAAACACGTTTAGCTCGTGTCCCCGGCATCTGTTCAAAATTTCCCGGTGACCCTGACACTGTCAAATGGAACACACGGGTCGCGAACAGCCGCGTACAGGGTCGCTTGCTAGAGAAAACAAAAAGGTTTTTATCCAAACGCGAGCCAAAACAGTAGCCGGTTGGTATATGCCGCAGTATAGGCTAGGTAACGTTTGAATCCGAAGGCCGCGGCGGGACGTATACTCTCATTTTTTTTTTTTTTTTTTTTTTTTTTTTTTAACGTACCTTTATTATTTATCTTAATGGGACGCCAAGAATGTAAGAATTTCACGAGTCAACGAGACGTTTAATTATTCAGTAACACAATATTTGTTTTTTAATTTATTCCGTCCCTCTTTAATTTTTTTTTCCAATTCGAACATTATTAAGTACACGAATGTGTTAGAAAAAAATATATACGATATTTACCTTAATGTACATTTAAATTACAAATAAACACATATGAACACGAAAAAAATTCGTACGTCATCGCACGTACTGAATGACAGCAATAAAATAATAAATAAAATAATAAGATCCTGTTGGAACGTCGTATCGAGGAGTGGATTTAATAGCATAAAACTATTAAATACATGCAATTAAAAATATGCATTTGTACACAAAAATATGCATGCAAAACAAAATATTTGAATTGCTTTTTTTTTAAAATTTAAAACGTGTTGGCAGCTTGTGTATTGTAAATTTTACCCTAAAACCATGTATAAATTATAACACATCGAAAAAAATAATAAAACTTTATACATTAAACTGAAATGTTTTAAGTCTTGGTTCTGTAGGTTGTTTAATCATTTAGTATACGATTTTTTTTTTTAATTTCTGTCACTCTTACCATAAATTGCGTGAAAATAGTATTTATAAAATCTTCAAAATTTGTTTAAATGTTGAGTCATCATTTTCAAAACTACCCTTATATCCCCAGAACCTAAACTAATACGATGTGGAACTCGGCTAGATCTGCATCATATGACGCTGATAATTTTAATTATATTAAAACAGTAATTTTGTGTTTAGACGTATGATTACTGAAAATTACGCAAAATTCTATAGATTTATTTGAAGGCAGCAGAAATAGCAAAGACGATTTAGCTTGCTATAAAATAAATTCGCTTAAATCAATCTATTATGCGATTACAAAATGCTTTAATTTCTGCTTATGGTACCTAAGTGATCATTTAAAACGCCAAATATAAACTTTTAAAAGCAAGAATTATTGCTGGAAAAGTAAAGGAAAAACTACAAATGTATTAAATGCAATATGGATTCAAATCCAGATATTTATCCGTAATACACTAAATGGTGACAATACAGATGCAGATTTCATTTCGATTTATCACCGATAATCTACTGATTAAATCATATTCAAAAATGTCGCGTATCGTCGAACGGAATTTCAATAAATACAAAAAAACATCTTAAGATCGAACAGAAGGCCGTTTTTTTGATAATTAAAAAATTACATTTAATTACAAAAAAAAAAAAAACATTTAAACAAAAAATACATTTGCAAATTAAATTTAAAAATTTAATTATTTCCTGTAAATAAAATTTTATAGAGTTATAATAATAACTAAAAATTAAATAATTATTCTCTTCGATAAACTGATCGAATATCCGATTAAACTGATTTGCCATCTACATTCATTTGGTCCTACCACTAATAGCTCCAAATTACTTTATGTATTGAAATAAGCAGTGAATTAACCAGGAAAAATGTTTTACTTAATACAGATTATCGCATATATTTTAATCGAAAACAATTGAATTATTTATAATTTATTTAATAGTTATTTTCCAGGTTAGTACACGCGAAACAATTTCGTAATCTATAGACATTCCACACGTATTATGGGTCAGAAAGTATATCTTTTTCAATATTTTTTACACGTTTTATCGAAAATCTCGTGTTTTTATCTTTGGTCTTGATAAATAGTTATCGTTTTAAACTTTCTGAATATACTAAACGTTTTGACGAGTACACAGTACGAACACGATAATGAATAGTTTTAATTTTTGTTTTCACGTGCAAACGATATAGAGATGATTTGTCATGTTTTAAATAATTACATTTAATATTATACGGGTTCTAGTATTACGTTTTTTCAAATGGCAGTACGTATAATTTATATTAAGCGAATAGTATCGCGAGTAGATCGAACAAATAAATGTAAATTTAAAATGCTGTTATATATTTTCGGTTTCCAATGGCACGTCGGACGGATATAATATAAAGTCCCAGTAGTTTCAGCTCATGAACTTTCGAGCTCATTTACGTCAAAAATCTGCGTTTTACGCACGTAGAAAACCCGTTTACGATATCGCCACCGCCTACTGCACGTCAATTATTAATTATTCTATCATAGTGTCGATAGCATGTGGTTACGGATTCGATAATTATGTTAATAATAATGAATAACAACACATGAAACGTTCTGCGAAGAGAAAGAGTGAGAGAGAGAGAGAGAAAGAGAGAGAGAGCGTGGTCATACTTCGTGCACGCACATAAAGCGACATTGTGATTATGTTCGAGCGTGCTAGATATGAGATAATAATGCATTCACTCCAACGTGTTGATAAAAATACACACATACAAATATGCTGTCTCACGTCGTAAAATATATTATTACGTTGTAAATATACACGCGAAACAAACCTCTATAATACTAAAACAGTGTTTCTTAAAACTGTCGCGAAATTTCAGGTTCCATGAAGATCACATATGGATTCTGCGAAACTATGTTTTTTCAAAATACCAAGAAAAATATCTAAAAACTTAAAGATCAGACGACTAGTGGGAAAAATAAATTTTAAATTTAAGTCTTATTTATTCATATTTTTAAAAACATTTATTAATTCGAAAATATTTCTTGAAATAAATAAATATTATTATTATATGAAATTATTACCATTTTTATTGCAAATAATATCATATAAAATGTTGCAAGAACCATTGAAACAAATTAGGGGTTCCACGACAAATGCAGACATTAAAAAGGTTCAACGAATAAAAACATTAAGAAACGCCAAGCTATAAAGCAAGCAACAATATATATATATATATCGCCTTTTTTCAAAACGGCTCTAATTATTTTCTACGAAATGTCGTGAACGAATATTGTTTAGAGTGAGAAAAAGCGATTTAGGTTTCAACTCGACGGAAATTCATTTCCGAAGACAAGAAAGGCATTTTCGTAATGCTTCAATGTATCGAGAAAAATAATTTAGGAAATTCATTGCTCCCAATCAGAAAAATTCGACTGCCTAGATATGTGTTATAGATACTATAGAATGCGTATAGAATCGAACGATTAAATAGTCAATTTTTTTAAAGTTCAATTTTGTAAGCTTATTAAAATTAGCAACATTTTATTACACTGTGTTTCAGACACAATAATTTATTACATTTTAACACTAACAATATAAGTAGTGAAAAATATTTATTATCTTCCATTAAAGGAAAAATAATGTAATAAGAAATCTAAAAAGTTTTGAAATAGAATAATGCGATTCATTATTCGAATTGTGTACTAAGATAGATAGATATCCCATCTTATAACAAAAACAAAAAATGCAATTGCGTCGGCGTATGTTTGCAATAGGTAAATCTTAGGTCTCAGACTCGTAGCCTTGACAATAAATGATACTCAACAGTGTAATAATATATGGTATATTGAGAGAGCGTCATGCTAGGAATCTCATGTTTCGTTTGACGTAAGCGAAGACAAATCATACAACAATATCAATAACTCAAATGAAATGCAATTATTTGGTACCGATGTCCACAATTAATGTATTAGACTTGACGCCATATTTTGCGAATTGATTTAACATTTATTAAAAATATAATTCCGACAGAAAGGACAAAGTATACTGTAGCCAGAACTCACAAAGGAGGGCATTACCAAATATATCCGTAATCCACTTAAATACAAAGAATAAAATATACATACATATTAATAGTTTTTTATAAATACGTATTATAGATAGCTTCACTAGTACTTCACTTCGACATAAACTTTACATATCGTAGAAACAGTTTGTGTAATCTAGACAATATGACATTGTCTTTGTATTTTCATTTGCTGTTGTTTAATTTGTATACATTTATCTCCTTCAGCATCCTTCCGCTACATTTACAATGTAACACAACACCATTGTTACAGCATCAATTGGCATAACGTAATTTAACTGTATCCAGAAGTTCACACTGCGACCAGGCCTTCGTGCTCACGTTAATATTCCGTTTGAAAATACAACATTTTCTTCCTTCACATAAACACGTTGCTGCACCGTCTTGATCACCAGCTCATTTGCCATTTTACTTCATCGCCAGCAACACTTAAAACGACTTAGACCAGTCATATTAACGGTGCCTGGGCCCAAACGCGTATTATCCCCGCGAAGATGGTCATCAACGCAGCCATTTCCATGACAGCACTGACCAAATGAAGATAGCGTTGGCGCTATTCCAATTAGTAGAACATTTAGAATGCGGTGGACGGTTTAAATTACGATATTGAATTGTCATATAACTTGCAAATAATTCCACGGGCTCGTGTCGAGGTGAGTGATAAGGGGAAAGGTGTATTTATCAGTCGTCTGAAACCAAAATCGACATCTCGAATTTCAACAATTCAAATGTAATATTGTCAGAACGGAATTAACGTTGATAAAATGTTATATTTCGTGAACTTGATTATTTTGTTATCAAACTATGTAATTAGTGTAACGTCTGTGATGTATTCCGTCCGTAATTCGTTTAGGTCATGTACGTAATATAAATATAATATATAGATATAATACATTGTGTAAACATTGATGAGCGTAAATAATTCATTTTTTATGTTGGGGAACACTGATATCTGTTTACATTATGTCGATTATATGAAAAGTAAAAAAAAAAAAAAAAAAAAAACGATAATTACTTTAAATTAATTGGTACTGCTACCGCATTTGTATAGTTACGGGGTAAAATGTATATAAACGCATACTGGTTTTATTAATCTTGTAGTTAAGCATATATATATTTTTTTTTCCAATTCATTAATATGCTTTGTTAAAAAAAAATTTGTTTTATTGATTAGTTAATGTTTCAGTATTTTTTTATTTATTTATACCTATATTGAAATCTAATGCATTTACTAAAGTTATTTATGTTTAATCGTACAAAATACGTTTTATTAACTATGAACTGTTTAAATAATTTATTCTGTCGTTATGTAGTATTATATTAGGTGTATTATTTTTGGAACATTTTCACATTCAATTGGAATCTTCGAGTAAAATTAGTTTTCCGTTATTTCTGTGACTTCTTGCTCTCTGTGAATCTATTTATTAGACCGAAATTTATGGTTAGTGGTTTCTACTGTAACGGTCCTGTCACATAGTACACATGGGTATATAGTGAGTGTATACATATGTTTATACGCAATTATATATCTATAGATGTATGTGGTAATGCTGACTGGTCGCTATTTCTCCCTCAATAAATATTCATGTAAGACCTATTAGTCAATAAACACATTGTAAGAGTATTGGGTGTCAGTTCTCTACAATACCCATCTAACAGCAATTGATTCCGTCGGGACTGTCTAATAATACAAGATACTATTAAAATTATTGCATATAACAACCTAATGAGTTATATTTATTTATTTATTAACAGGCCTTAACGTACAATAACAACTGAGATTAATACTGTTATCTGACTATCCTTAACATCCCATAATTGCTACCGAGCTACGAAAATTATTATTCAAATGGTCAAACCTTCCTGATAATTTATATTTAACCTGGTCACCCCCCCGACCACGTTACACTATAAAAAAAATAGGATCATGTGTATTTGAAGTAAAATTAATTATAGTACTCGTGTAGTTTTACTCGGTATAGAATAACGCCGAATTGAAAATAAAACATATTTTATAATTGTATATAATGTTTATCTTTAAAGCGATTGATCGTTCATTTAATATATTGGGTCAGTTGTTTTTCACGACTTTTGAACGTTGTTGTTGAATAAATAAAATGAAATATAAACTGCACGATGAATATTGTTTGTAGTTATGGTAGTGAAACAAATTAAATTTAAAAACAATTTTTCGATTTTTTCAAAATTTTAATTTCTTACATTTCCGTTAGATTTAGTGTCGATGCTCTTATCGATAAGTATACAGTATTGCTCACGTATGTCGACTGAAATCTATAATATATATATAAAACAAATTACGTATGTTAATTAACTAATTAAAATCGCTTCGCTTTAATTTAAATTCAATACGTGTTTTTTAATACAGTTTTTGTAAAACTATATATAGGTAGGTGGATTATTACTTACCTACGTATATATATATATATATTTTTTTTTTTTAAACTGTTCTACTTTTTTCGAATTAAAATTTTTCAAATTTAAATTGTATTTATTGTTTTTATCAATATAATTGTAATCGACGTTGTGTACATAACTACTCGTAAATAATGTTTCGTAAAAAGGTTGTATAGTAAAGAAAAACGTTTGTTAATTTCAAAACAATTTTTTCTTATTATTGTATAATTACTAATTTCATTCATTCTTCGTTGACTTTTAATTTTTATTCTATTAGTTATATATACATATGTATACACATTTCTTATTATATTAAATCAAACTAATAACAATAGGAATTAAGTTTAAATAATATAAAGAATTTTTTACTGTTTAGATAAGAGAAATCAAATTATATGACTGCAGACGATGAGTATTTAAATAAATAAAATAAATAATTTCCATTGATATCTAATTTGTTTTGGTGGTTTTAGTATAACTCATCTATAATAAAATGTCTCATAAATTTATAAAACGGTCAAATGAGTCTTGATATCTACCCCGAAAATGCGAATTACACATCAAGAGCAAAAAAAATCCGATTAATAAATTTATGAGTTGAACCCAAAAATTGCAGACCAACTTTCCAATTATTAATTAACATATTATATACTGTTTTTATATATTAAAGGTAGGAATTTGAGAAGGTATAATAAACAATAATAAATAACATTACATTGAAATTTCGATTAAATTTTCAATTCTCTAGCGTGATTATAATATAGTCATAATAATAATAATAATAATAATAATAATAATAATCATTTTTATCATGAATTATATTGCCTATTAGTTTTATTTGTTTGTATAATTTACCATATCATAAGTATTTTATATCCCAATAAATAACATTACGAGGACAGACTTTTTATATGAGAAAAACATATTTTGTAACGCCAAATAAATACTTTCATTATATTTTCATTTTTTCAAATAAAATGATTATGCCAATTATATTATTGATAGTATAAATAAATCACGAGCCCATTGTTATATTGTATATTTTTTTTTAATTAAATTTTCTGATAATGTTAACAATAACTCATAAATATTAAATAAAATATTTTAAAACTTTATGATAACGTTTAATTGTTGCATAAACAAGTGTATTTGTATATTTATAGTCGCACTTATCTCGAGCAAGTCGCTTATTCCGGGAAATATAATAGTTTTTTACTGTTTATTGTTCGGTGTGTGTTGTATATATATATATATATATTCCGTTCTTGGCGAAACGTCACAGAATACGCGTGCCATCCGGCGGCCGTACGCGAATAATATCATCTCTCCGCCGTCATCGCACGGTCGTTCGTTTATACCTTTGTACAAAAATATATATATATCTATATCATACCGTTGTACATAGTTCATGTATACGCGTTTATATGTATAGAACAATGTATTCTGCCAGTGAATGCGTGGTATCCGAAAAAAATAAATGCGTGTCAGTGGCGGTCAAAATGGAGGGGTGTGGGCGAGGAGGGGAAGAAGATGCTTCCATGACTTTTGTTATATAATAGTTCTAACAGTGTATACCATTTATCACTTATTTATTAATAATAAAAAAATCGATATTATCAATTTTTTTTTGTGATGATAAAAATAATTTCACTTCCAACTACAACCGTAGCCGTTTCCAGTTTAGACAGGTTTTCACGTAGATATTATATTTTATATATTATCTAAGGTTTTTCAGTATGTCTTGAAGTTGCCAATACCAACAGCTGCTGTTGGTGCAGTCATAATGGCGTAATCAGTGTTGATGTCGTCTTAATATATTTATATTTTTTATTGCCAATGCGTCGCCGTTTCACGTGTAAATGAAATCCTTTATACAATACGAGTACATGTAATTAAACAATATATATTGTAGCCAAAATCAATGCATCCATTTTGTGTATTCAATCTGTTCGTGAAGTGGATGTCCACTCCAAAAACAGGGCATCAGTAGAATGAACATTTTCACTGTCCGAAATGTCTATTATCTAGTGTATGTGACTTTTAAACAAATTCGTCAAAACGGATGATGTTGTTATACAACATGATGATATAATTTAGATATTCGGTCATCGTTCCTTTTTCTTCAACTATGCACAAATACTAACAACGCGATCAAAGTTTACGGCCAACAAATCATGAAAGACATAATTTAAGTTATTTTCTAAAAAAACTATTATGGCTTTTGTTCATGAGCATTAAGAGTTTGAAAATTGGAACAACGGTTATTTTAAAACATATTTAATCATAGCTAAATATCGACCACGTGTTGAATAACGTCGATATTCAGTCTGCGAAATGATGATCAAGGACTTTCGGGGAACAGCACTGACGCATGCACGTATAAGACGATAATTCCATGCATTACGCTGTGATTAACGTGCTTGCAAAAAAAAAATGTTATATACGATAATCGTTGAATTAACGCGTGTCATTAGTAAATAAGGGAATAACAATCTATATGAATTGCAAATAATATAACTAATAATATACAAAACATATAACATTTATGTACTAAATCACAATTAATAAATATCGTTCAAGGAATGAGCATTCACGTAGTTTCGACACGTTGTATTTCGATTTCCAGAAAGTCTTCCATTTGACAATTTTTTTTTTTAAAAACCCCGTTAAGGAGACAATAGACGTATGCGGATGGTGACAACTCTCATCATTTGATACTATTCAAGAGGTTTGGCAAAAAGACTATGTACATCAAAAAGTTTTTCCGAAATTGGAAAATCATGTTGTTGTCACTAACCGAATATCTTATGAAATGTATTTTTCTAGACGAGTTGATAAATCGACCGATATCGTTAATGGTTGAAAACTGTAATGGATAAGAAATGTTGAGTAGAAATGTTTATATTTTATTCTGGTTTAAAATCATTATTAATTTGTAGATGGGTGAAATAAAATGTCCGAATTAAAAAACTGAAATGGCCAGTTTAGGCCACTGTGTTCCCAGTCTTTTTAGGATCACGTGACCAACATATTTTACATTTACAAGATAAAAAAAGCTCTTTAAAACCAAAATTTCTTGTAAAATCTACATAATTAAAAACTTGTTGTGACTTACCAAAATTGACTCGAGTAATCCACCAGTGAGTCGCGGAACCACAGTTTTGAGAAACGTCGTTCTATGCGTTTATGAAACATTAATGACTGGGGGAAAAAAAATTTCGTTGATATTAATGGGTGATATGACTGTGACGTATACATCTGTAATGCGAATGCAATGTTCATACTTGTACATGGAAATTTTTTCATCCAACAAAGTTTAACGCTATAAAACTCTAAAACTTTATAAAACTTTTGACGAAAATTTACTTGTACGGGACACTAAATCTAGTAAATATCGCACAGCCAAAATGGAACAAGAAATGATTAGTACAGTAATACAAGAATTTGTAAATACGGCTCTGGTCAAAAGTCTCGTAAATAATGGGTAGTCGACCTGTTCATAAATAGTAAATTGTGGTTTTATTGTTTGACGATGCAGCGTCAAAAAATTGTCGATGAAGATACCTGTCAGCAAGCACTTGACGATTTTCGTCCCAACACGTCACTACGCACGTTTTATGCGTATTATTCAGTTTAGTTCTCAAAAATAAAAAGATTAAATTGATGTTAAATTGATTTATTCGATTTGATTTTAATAATATTTGCATAAACAATTAAATTATACGTTTAAAAATAAAAATAGTAATTTTTTCTTTCCTTTGATTTTAATAGGATCAGTTCCAATAAACCAATATCAGTCTCTCCACACCTGGCCGATAATTTCGTTCCGATAAAAACGATGATCGACGTAGGTGAAATTAAATCATTTGGCCGATCCCACATTACGCTACAATACGCCTGTGCAATCTTCTGTGCGGTAAGCGAACGCTTCAGTCAAACCAGACCAGGAGCCCATGCGGATATGGTTCTACGTTGTCGAGTTAATTTACATTCACCAGCTACCAATAACAATATAATAAACACCAATCGAAGAGCTGTACATTAATTGCACGAAACACAACCGTGGTTCCTTTGTAGATATCATTGAACAGTATTTTTGTGCTCCCAAGAAACAATATGATGTCGAAAACGAACAATTTACAGCACGGTTTGTTTCAATGTCACACTATTTAGTAAACAATTTTAGTAAAATAGATTTTTTTTTTATTCATGATATAGTCAACAACTTAGGTTATTAGTTTACAAAATGTTAATATTAATGCTAGTGTTGGCACAGTACATTGTTTAAACTAGATTGAATTATACATACATATACTTAAGAAATAAGATGATTTGGTGTATGTTTTCTTCATTTGGCTCAGTGCTTCGTAGAGGTTGTCAGAAATGAAAATAGATTAAATTATTCGTACGTTTAAAAAGTAAGATTATACTTTTTCCTTTCCATTGATTTAAGTAAAATCGTCGAGCAATAATGTACCGAACGAAGTAC
>JAZHYW010052149.1:0-13506 GCA_037355805.1 Ixodes ricinus
AAAACCCAATGTCTTTATTAAATCTATGTTGTCTTCGGTAGGCATAGGTGAAGCCCTTTACAGTAGAGTATCAAGTGCTCAGCTCGTTCGTCCCTCCTTCCACAAGCAGCGCACAGCGTGTGCGCGCAGCTCGTGGAGAGAATACCGCGTGGTCAGTGCCCTCTGTCCACCGGTCAGGCAACTCCCTGAGTTGGAAACGTGTATACCAACTCGTTTTACACTTCTGGCAAAGGGGTGAACGCTGCCGCCCGATGCGTTGCATTCCGACGTTTTCTGATGCGCGCACAGAATGGAGCAGGCTAAGGCAGCGAAAAGCCGAAGGCAGCCCAAGAGGGACATTCGCGTTTTAAGTCACGGGAGCGGCGGCCCTGCGGCAGGAAGCAGTTACTTGACTGAAGCGCGGCGCGCAGCGCCGCAAGGAAGCATAGTCGGTTACAAGTCAAGAAGGTAGGAGAAGCCCCTCCCACAAGCGTGGTGCTGCCGGTTTCAAATCCTCCGCAATCGAAAGAAGAAGTTCACTGGAAACGCCTCCTTGTTCCGCTTCAATGGATAGATAATGGCCACAGAGTGGTGCCAACTTGTCTCCGACCCCCACTTTTTAAGAAAGCGACCTTTGTATTCATCGGGAGGGACCGAGCCCTGAAAGCAGCCTTTGTATCCATCGAGGGGGAAGCTAATCCCCGAAAGTCGTCTTTGTTTCGATCGGAGGGGAAGACGCTAATCTCCCTCTCGTGGCTTCCACAATGCTAAGTCAAAGTCGAAAGATAAAGCAAATATGTACAGAAAGCCAAGACCCTCCTCGCGCGTTGGCCGCAACGTCACGGAAACGATGGGACGCTATTGGATGGGGAGGTGGCGGAGGGATATATGATTCCCTTTGAGGGGCATTTGCCGCTACCTTCTTGACTTGTAACCGCTAATGGATCACATGCAGCACAAATGGAGCAACGCTGTGTAGCAAGGAAGGTTTTCGAAGGCAAAAGTACAAGACAGCGAGATTGAAAATCCTTGAAATGTGGCCCATATGGTCGTGTACAATCGGTTGACCAATCACAATTAGGCGAGCCGCGCTCAAACTTGATGTCAAGTGCAATTAAGTAGGTTGATAACAAGCCAGACCACTGATCAGTAATGAGGAGCTGTTCACAGATATTCTGCTAACCGTCTACCGACGAAAAAAAAAAAGATGCACCTTTTCTCTATTTTTTGTTGCCACTGGATCAAGCTCGTTTCTGGACGGCGAGTGCCACAAGTTACAAATACATCCGTCAAGTAAAGTAAAACGCTGCTCCAGAGGCACATACGGCTTCACACACATTGCACTTGCAAAACACATCTACACGGCGCTCGATTCTTGATCGGTCTGCAAGCGTGCGAAAGCACAGAGATGCAGCATTTCGTCGTGCCAAGGAAGCTTTGATCACGCCGCGAGACCGGCGAAACTTGCTCTCAACAAGTTGTGCTTTCTTCCTGAGGCTCTGCGCTTTCGTAAAATTTCCACATGTTCTCAAAGGCAAGTCTCACCGTTTTCACATGGGTCTCAGAAACTTCTTCGGCAAATGATGACAGACGAGTAGAAAATGTGTCTTCAGCACGCTGCCGCCAGCCTCTGCAACGCTCCAAAAACGCGATTTCGCTGCATGCAAGAGGGTCGTCTGGTGGCCGCACTCGCGCAGCAGTCACCAAGCGGGGATGCGCGATCCAGCAAATTGTCATAGAGATCAGTAGGCACAACTTTGGATGCAGCAGTACCGGCAGCGGTTTCCGGTTCACCAATCAGAACCAAGAAAGGAAAGGAGGGTCACATGTTCACTCGCACCTCTCGTCGAGGCGCATCCGGTTCTCCGTTCGCGGAACTTGCTTTTTCATTTCGGGAGCGGTAAAGACTGCTCTTTCCAAGGCTGCGATGGCTCAAGCTTGACAGATTGTGGGCGAGGCCAGCGGGATCGTCCCAAGATCGACCACCTCGACAGCTGTCGCCGGGTGCCGCCATCTTGTCACGAATGTTTAGCGACAATAGCGCGTTCTTATTGGCTCTTGGCTGCGGTTGACTGCGTGTCAACACAATTGTGTATGCAAGCTTCACGCAAGTGCTCTTCACTACGCGTTCGCTTGCTGCCACGGAGCGCACCGCACTCAAACACAAATGTGCGTATGGGCCTTTACACTTGTTCGCAGTAAAACTGCACTCCGGCATTCACGTGCCTAACTCCAGTGTTCCGACTAGCCCGCAGTGGGCTTCCACCGGCATGTTATATGCCTACGGCTTTCTGGGCTACCCAGCATTTCTTGCTTCGGACACTAAGCTAAGTGACGCCAGCAAGGCTCACGTTTGAACAATGCAGCCGCCACTTCCAGGCATACCCAATGTTTCTTGCTTCAGTTGCTAGATAGCGCCAAAACAAACAGCATTGAATGCTGCCACCTCTCACTAGTCGCGCATGAATACACCCTTTATGATAAGTCAAATTTCATGTTTTTGCTTTTTTTATACAAGAAATCATAAAACAATATTAAACTATGCAAAAGTGCAATTTCCAAAATGATATACTACATAATGTGGAATGTCATATACAACGAATAAAGCACTTGAGTGAACAATGCCAATCTTCACTAAATGAACTCGGCCATTTCTTCACTAAACGAGGTGCCAGTCTCCAACCTTCCACCAATGCATATTTCGAGACGGAAGGCCCTCGTCCGTGTGATCCTAAGATGACCATTTTCCTCGCACACTTTTAGAAGCTTTTTTCAGTTTTCTTATTAGCAACGTATGGTACAGAACTAGGCTTAAAACAAAATAAAATCTTGATGCAAAAAATTTTCTGAACAATTTTATGCAACAAATTGACACGAGCAGGGAAGGAGACATTCTTGAAAAGTGCATACCTTAAAAAAAAACTAAAAAAAAAATAAAAAAAGGGCATCAATAAACATAAAGAGTGAAACAGATAGTATCTTCTTAAGCATACTGAAACAGATTCTTTCAAGAAAGTTTGGGGATTACAACAGTATGATATAATTTTTATAAGCACTATTGATACCTCGAAAGATTCTGCTAGAAGTTGATCACAATCTATGTAGCAAGGTGGCTTGAAGGTACATAGTCGGTAACGAATAAGGTGACAAATGACAAACATGTACTTTGCGAGTTCACAGCTAAGCCTTTGTCTGTCTCATAGTAATCAAGATTAACAGAATGCTATAAATTTTACATCCACTTTTAGCCCCATAAAATAACTAAACTTTTCTGTAAAGACAAAAAGGTGCCCAATAACAGGCATTCTAAGTTCAAAGCTCCAATCAGAACGGTAACCCAAATACCTCAGAGTCACAACGGTAACGAAGATCAGTACGGTATGCCAAAGAACTAACTCGCAAAATTGGTAATTCATACAAACTGGCGGGAAAGCATAGAATGCAAATGTAAGAGAAGAAAAACAATATGCTTTTCTACTGGTAGTCTCCCAAAAGTTTCTTTTTCAAACACAGACCAGCTGAGGTCGCTCGAAACAAAAATTAATATCCCTGTGCCCAACTGCACTTTTCTGAGCAAGCTGTAGCAAAGCTCCACAAAATGAATCCCACTCTTACGAGAGCCCTACACAAATGTCTCGCTTCCAAGCCGATTTGAAGCTCATGAGGGAAACAACAGCGTACAGAATGAGAAAACAATATGAAAGCATCGTAGCCATATAACGAAAAAAAATTGACCTTATGTGAAATTGCTTGGTGGTCTGACAACACTGAGGGCGTCGCCATTTTAATGTTGGCAAGCGTCGTCAGTACTGAAGCAAGGTGGAGGCATCGGTGACAACCGTACGGGCAGTGTGCGATGGCGCGGCAGCTGCGTTTTCCGCCTTACGACCATGCAATGTGGACGAACAATTTAAACAACCTACCGCAACTGTCCGACGAAACTCTCGGAGGCCCCTCTGAGCCAACAACTCGTCCAAGCGCGCTACGAAATGCATGTAGAGCGCTCAACCAACACACATACAAAACACCTGCACCCATTAGATTGCCAGCCTTTTAGCAGCGTGCCTATTTATGATGTTAAACAAAAAGGCCACAGTTTACATGCCTTGAATTGCAGACGTTCGTCCGCACTGAAAAAGCCAGTGTGTAAGCCTCCACAGCGAAGGCGTAGGACTTGCTCCGCTACTTCGACGAGGTTGTCGCCAGCGTGCATTGGCCTCCGAGAGTTTCGTCAGACAGTTTGGTAAGTTGTTTAAACTGTTCGTCCCCATTCCATGGTTGTAAGGTGAAAAACATGGCTGCTGCACCATCGCACACTGCCTGTATGGCTGTCCCCAATGCCTCACCCGCGCTTCGGTACAGACGACGCTTGCCAACATTAAAATGCCAACACTCTCCGTGTTGTCAGACCACCAAGCAATTTCGCTTAAGGTCTACTGCTGGGAACGCGGTCACCTTACTTCCACGTTCCCCATTTGGTTCTTCAAAATGCAGACTGATGTGGTCGTCATGCCACAGCGACTTTCTTACGAAGGCACGGTCGCTCGCTCGGCTTCAGGCCTACGACAGATGTAGAATGCCTAGTCACCCAGTTCAGGTCTAAAAGGAGTTCGAAAAAAGAGCGTGTCCCAATGCCACATTCCACAACCCCTCAGAGGCTCTTCAGAGAATCTTCTCCACTGCCGAGGCATACTGATGACACAGCAAAGCACAGGAACACAATTCCTCCTATGAATGTCACTGCGAGAAAAGAAAATCAAACGGCCGTTGAGCTTCTTTTAAATGACACTAAGGAAATCATACTGCTACAGCAGCTGGTACTACGGAGCTCCGCAGCAAAACACTACCCAAAGAGCAAAACAACTGCCGGCAAGATGTGCTAGACCAACTTACAATAAAGAAAAAAAGACCCGAGAAAGTCAGGTTATGCTGTGGTCACTCGCTAAGTGCGGATGACTTGGAAGAAAACACTAAACCACTAGTTTTCATAATAAACACTTATCTCAAAATAATAGGTCAATTCTCAAAAAAAGTCTGCACCACACATTACTAAATGCTTCGGCAAAGTCCAGAAAAGTGCAGTCCCCTGGGAGCCTCGGTCAACGATACAATGAAGGTCATATTGTCCTAATGAATGTCATTAAAGCGTGCCCTATATCGCGAGCCTTTATCTTCATCGGGTCCCCGTCTATTTACCCCGCAGGCAATGTAAAAGAACGGAGACACGGGAGTCAAGCTCTAACAGCACCGCACGTTTTGCTTTTGTCCATTGTCATCCACACCCCAGTCTCAAGCTTTGCTCAACATGGTAGCAGTGCCTGGAGCGCATCTCCGGCCGGTGTGCCTAGCATCCCATTCCGCCCGTGCGTCCAAAGCAGACCCAAAGTGGCAACAATGGACGTCCCAAAAGCCGGAGTGTTGCGGTGTCGGGTGTCGCGATCCCGGCTGGTTGAGCGTAGAGGTTCGGGAGAAAGCACGAGCAAACGCGAGTGCCGCTGCCGTCGCGGCGTCTCCAACTTCTGGCTGCTGAACCTTCCGTGGGCTGTCAAGTTGGGGAGCGAACTGCAGCGGAACATGCATCTACTACGTCTACCACCATTGCCGCAACGCCGCCAGAATCGCGGCTGGCGACACCGTGACATTTGTGCGACGTCGTCGGGCGGAAGAGGACGCGGTAAACGAACCAGTCTGAGACATGTTTTGGGCACCATGATATGGGTGCGTGTTTCGGACCCCGGGACAAGCTGAAACCACCTGTGGCTCCCGGCCAGTCCGGCGGGCGGACTGCCGTTCAGCTTCCCCAGACGGGGATTGGCGCAATACGACACCGACGCGGCGCGAAAAGACGACCGACGTACCGGATCGCACCGATATCCTCTGCGACACTATCCTGCCTCCCAGGACGGCGAGGAGGGTGCACGCGCTGTGGCCCAGGATGGCCCCCAGTGACACCGCCACCGGATCCTGGTGGAAAAAGACGTAAGATGAGTGAAAGTCTGCCACTCCGTCGAGATCGGAACTGCCGGGCGGAGGGCGTGGGAGAAGACACGGACGAAACTGGACCGTGTCTCTATAAGGGGTAACCAAAATAATCGAGAAGACGTCAGTAAGAAGTCTAAATGCATCTCAATCCTACGGATATGGTCGGCAGGCACACGGGGCCGGATCTGTGGGTCAGTGAGGGGCAGTGAGAATTTGACTGGGGTGGGGAGGGTGGGGTCTGCAGGGAGATTTGATGTCATTTTGTTGACCTAACAATTGAAATTTCATACTAAAAGAAAACCTGGCATTATGTCACTTTTTTCATTAAAAACAAGTCGCCATTGGGAGGCTTAAGGGGAGGAGTATTGGAGTCAGTCACTCACTCTATGCCACCGAGTCCGTCCCACCCTCCCACAGAAAACCCCCCGCCCCCAAAATGTGCATTATGTTTAAAGCTCCTCCCACCACCAGGGAACAAAGTTTTTGCGGCAGCACGAGTACATATACAGAAGCTAGATTCTACAAAGCCCCAATATACCGTCAAGAAGGTCTAAGTTCCTGAGGTCGCTGCAGTATATTTTGACCGATTGTAACCACAATTACAATATTTTACCACCTTTGCCACATCTGGCACATATATACTTGACCCAGCATATTGTAAACAAAATGGGCCATAAAAATTTACATGTTCCATGCCTGGGACATTTTAAAACGAGGACAAACAGCTTCCAAATTAATGGTGTAAGTTATGGAAGCAGAACTTTTCATATTTGCAATAAAGTGGGACAAAACAAAAACACAAAAATGGCAAACCGAAAAAAAAAAAAAATTGAGGCAGCTGCTACAGGTAAACGCAGAGGACAGTTGGAACTATTTGCCTGGCACTGGAAGCGGGAACTACGTGCGATCTTTGGATCCGCATGCAGTTTGAGCAGAAGCCATCGCAGCAATATTTCATATATCCTTTACCGGTATTTGCCGACCCGTCATGCGCTAAAAGGTTAAAGGAGCCGTGCAACTATATAGGGTTGTAGTGTTTTATTTTTGTTTTTTTTATTATTTCAGTTTGCTCAGACAATATATTTCGCCTGCAGTACCAAAACAAAAGACCAGAAGGTCTGACGAGGCCTCGGTACCGCTACATAAATGAAATATTAAAAAGACAATGACACTCGTTGACAGCAGAGCACACTAAAACAAGAAGCGCTCTTAAATAAAATATAATGAATAACAAAATATACATATCAATGACATTTATATAGTACACATTTTTGATACTATAAAACTGGCTGTCAGTCGCTGCTGTTCGGTTGTTTTCGTGCACCAAAAGCTTTTTGAAACAAGTAGCGGCGCGGCTCTACGGCAACGCCGGCTCGGTGATTCGATAGCTCCATGCCCTCGGTAGGGTCGCAAAATTTGGTCGCTGAAAGTAGGTCAAAATTCTTTGATCACGATTATAGGTCGACTCTTAATTTTTGACAACATTTCCGAAAAAAAAAAAAAAAAGGTTGACTTATATTCCAATAAGTACGGTAGTCATGCAGTTGCACAGTTTACATGGGGAACTCGTGGTGATGATAGTTTTGTTTTGTTTTTACTTTATATTAACGACGTCGCAAATGGTCTTCCAGTTAAAATTCGTCTCTGTGCAGATGATTGCGTTTTGTACAACGAAATAAACTCGGTAGATGACCATGCCTTGCTAAATGACTCTTTTGAACAGTTTTTTAATTGGAGTAAAAAGTGGCAGATGAAAATTAATTTTGAGAAATCTGTCGTTATGCCATTTACTAATAAGAAGGAACCGTCTGTTTTTAGGTATGGTAGTACTGGTAATATAATTCTGCGTCAAGTTCATGAATACAAGTATTTGGGTATTTTTTTCACGCCTAGTCTCAAATGGGATAAGCACATCAGTTCTATTTGTTCTCGTGCTCTGCAAAAACATGTCAAGAGAACTTTAAAATCTTCAACTAGGGAAGTTCAAATAACGGCGTATAAGACCTTGATTAGACCAATCTTAGAGTATGGTTGTGTGGTGTGGGATCCGTATCTAAAGGGTGATATTAAGCAGATTGACGCAATACAATCAAAGGCAGCTAGATTTATTTGTAATAGATATGACCGCAATTTTTCTCCTACATCTACCATGACTGACATAGGACTTACGCCTCTTGATTCTAGACGCGCTGTAGAACGGCTTAAGCTCCTACACAAAATAGTGAATAATAACTGTGCACTTAATCGGGAAAAATATGTTGGTTTTGTTACTGAATCACGCACTCGAAGCTTCCATCCTTTAAATCTTGTACCGTACAGAGCCCACATTAACTGTTTTAAATATTCTTTTTTCCTCGAACGATAGAAAACTGGAATAACATAAATGGATCAGTTCGTTGTCTCGATTTTGATAGGTTTGTATTAGAAATACAGTAGGTGTTCTGGTATGGTGCCTGGAATCTGCAATTGAAGTGTATGTGATTGTTTTTGTACTCTTTTTTATATTGCATTTTTCACGGTTTTCTAAGTTTTGTTTCGTAGGGTGTGTACATCTTTAATCGTTGGCCTTTTTGAATGTATATGTGTGTTTTCTTTCCACTCCTGCGATGACCTCATTGAGGTCGCAGTATTTTGAAATAAATAAATAAATAGTCAAATGCTGCTCATAGACTGGATCGCGACCCTCGTTGAGCCCTCGATCAGAGCTCGAGACAATCAATGCTTCGACGAGCAGCCGAGTAGTGGCTCGTGTTAATCGTTGCAGCGACGGGAACGGCCGAAGCATAACCAGGGTGTCTAGCAAATTATTCTTTTGAAATTCCCTGACTTTTCCAGGTTTTCCCTGACAATTTCAGGTGAAATTCCCTGACCACTCTAGAGGCGATTAAATATAATAGACCATTACAACACAAGGCATTGAGCATTGAGCACAATGAGGATTATTTTGCACGGGCCTAATCTAACTTGCATATTCCGAAATATTTGGGTTCGTCCAGTCCGGATTAAACGAGCACTTTCTTGCCGCTGACATCGTCAGTGAAGAGGCCACTTCCGGAAACACGATGAAAACACGACGCTCAACCACACACGTCAATAACCAAATGGCAACATGGCCTCCAGATGCACTTTCGGATACTTTCAGCTTAAAAGGGGCCCTGCAATCATATTTAAGCGTCTACCTTTTTTGCTGGTTTCCACGTCTCTTGGGGTTCGGGCAAGCCAGCGGGCACGGAGAGAGTAACTAAATATCAGTGCGTCATATTTTAACCGGACGACGCGGAAACCTCCTCCACCGACGAGGGCGACCCGCGGTACCGAAAGCGCGCAAAATGTGACGTTTTGGTCCTGGGCTTACTACTGGTCAGAGCCGCTAAAATAGTCTTTTTTTAGTCGAGATACAAAATATAAGTGTTGCGAACCGTTTCAGTTATGTATGAAAGTAGTTTTTGTTCAGTATTTTAGGTCAGAAAAGAAACAAATGCAGTTTATAAAGTACGGAAACAAGAAATGACCCGTCGACATACCTGCCACCAAGCGGCGGAAAAAGCGGCGCATATTAGAAAGGGCTAGTGGGATGAGGCGCCAACGAGCGGGGAGTGTAGAAAGGTCCCGAAGCGTAGAAAGGCCATTTGGCGGTATGGCAGCGCGAAGTGGCTCCCGTTCTGTACTGATCTTTACCCCGTGTTTGCTGTCGTTTGTGGCCAATGAAGTGTTATGCCGAAATAGTCTTTAATCGCGCAGCAAATGCAATGCGAGCCGCCCTGGCCGCCCGCTTCATACAGCCTATCCAACACACGCTTTAGTGGCGCCTCTCGA
Source organism: Ixodes ricinus (assembly GCA_037355805.1). NCBI lineage: Eukaryota > Metazoa > Arthropoda > Arachnida > Ixodida > Ixodidae > Ixodes > Ixodes ricinus. The sequence goes on from JAZHYW010052149.1 coordinate 9,778, forward strand.
GCCGTCGACACGGAGTGCGGCAGCCGTGAGCGCTCGATGAGCTCACTATCCCTCCTCTAGTTCACGGCCACTCAAGCCAGGACCCACGAGCGTCATGAAGGAGGTTATTTTTGCTTGTTTTTGTAATTCTAATTTGCCTATAACTTTTAAAATAAAGCGAATTTTGCGAAAAGAAAAGTTTCATTAAGTTACCTACGTTCAGTGCGCTTAGGTTCGGTGCAAACTAAAAACCAGTCAAAAAGTTGTTGCAGGGCCCCTCTAAGGGCTTGGATTGGAGTCTGCGGCTTTCCCATTTGTTACTAAATCTAGTAGCTCTAACTGGATCTAGTTTAGTGTCGCGCTCTAATCCAATCCAATCCATGGCTTCGACTGGATTTGTCGATTCTCTTTGCATTGGGTAGCACACTCTACATCGGGGAGAGCAGAGCCCGCGCCTCACTCTAAGCAGTATTTATTGCCTATATTTCTGCCCCCAAGTCCTCAAGTCTTTGCTCAAGGCACTCGATGGCGTTTCCGGCTCATTTTCCTTGACTGGGCTCGATTTTTGACAATTTCCCTAACAATTCCCTGATTTTTCCCGGTAATTAAAATTTCCCTGACAATTCCCTGTTTTCCCGATTTTCCCGGTCGCTAGACACCTTGATATCAATATCTGCAGGTCGGTGCCTGCACTGCGCTTTGCCAACCCCGGCATGTGGCTATGACGAACATTGGCATTCATGTAATCAGCGCCAGATCATCTGGCTGCTTTTCCGGTAGCAGTCGAGCGAGTGAATGCTGCTTGTTCTTCTCCGATATGTTTTGCAACTGGCACTGCATGGAGAGAAAAACTAATGCTTGTTTCGTAGGCTACGAACGTCGAGGATCAGATCCAAACGGATATACCGAACGTGCAAAAATTGTTGCACCACCTCTTTGTTCTTTGGAGTGACATACCCAAGTATAATCAAGCACGCTGTCGTTTGGTTTCAGTATGGCTTGCTCCCTGCCCCTCCCAACTGGCCTGTCACATCTTTTCACGTGCAGCAGCAGATGTGAAAAAGCGACAAAAAACAATGGTTCATTTTGTGGTGTCACTTTTGATGGCACATAATCTTTTGTTTAGGCAACTTCCATTTCGGCACGCTCCTCGTTGTAACAGAACGATCGAATCTATGTCGCTCGAGCTTCATGGCAAACGCCGATATCTAAAAATTACTAACAAACTCGGTATTCGACTACCTTGAAAAGAAGAAAGTTACAGTTCCGAACAAACAAAGGCAGAGTAAGGTCACCCAAAAGAGTGACCACCGGGCGCAAGGTCAATGCGTTACTGCACAGTGTCGTGTGTCAAGAGTAAAACATGAGAAATGCTATAGGTTGGAAGCACGCAGACATTGATTAACTTTTTGTCCATCAATTAGTGTGTCTCTTATAAATAAACATTCTTCACAGAGCATGCTACAATGCTACTAAAACCAAAATTTGCACTCGACATGCAAGAAAAGAAAAAAAATGGGTAAGTGAGCGAGATAAAAAAAAAAAAAGAAATCTACAACAGAGCGAAACGCCACCTCTCGTGCTGCGAGGATGATGGTGGCGATCTGAGACCGGTCCCCCCACTCGGCCAGGAAGGTGAGTGTGAGCGCCTGGAAGAACACCCTCGAGAAGAACCCCCACAGGCGCCGATGTACCCCAAACACCACACCGCTCTCCACGTCCAGGGCGTCCCGCGACGCCTGCATCGAGTCCTGCAACAAGGTGACGAAACCACCGTCGGCTACAGACCGTTCCACCAGGGTGAGAGGAGAGCGGGAAACGAGCCTGCACCTTTGGGCAGTTCCAACGGTACAACCCACCGCAACCGCCCGAACGATGAAAACGGCACGTCCCATTTCCCTCTTCTACCCCGCTGAATAAATTGAAATGACCAGGGAAGATGGCCGGCCTGTTGTCTGCCATCAGGTTCAGGCTCGTGCCACTTCCCTGTTTTAGCCCAACATCCGCCGAAATGCCCAGATGTATGTAGATGGTGCTGCAGTCTAACAGAATGACGCCGCCCAGACAGCCCTTAGTGCAATGGTCTATGGTCACTGACAGAATGAGCAGCAGCAGGGAAGAGTTTCAGTGTCCCGCCCCCAGCGTGAGCTTCCTACCCTCGGTATCGGGGCGAAAGCACGTTGAAAAACAACGAGCAGCGTGCTGGGGGCCGGGAGTTTGATTGGGAGCGCCCCACCGTCGTCGCCTCGTCAGTCACTATAGACGGAGAAACTGAAGGAGGAGGAGATGAGGGCGTGCGGCGACGTCAGGGCGCTGAGGCTCCGATTGGAAGGGTTGGTGGGTAGATGCAAGGGCTAGCTGCCTTTGCCTCTGCCCTCTGTCTCCCTCCAATTGGTGCGAACAACAGCGCCGTTTGCACCTCGCACAGGGTCTGGCGGTCCAATGCCAAACGTCGAACCCTGCGCGAGCGGCAGACAACACTTTCTTTCACTCAGGTTGGAGGGAGACGGCGAGTAGAGACACTACTCACTGTCTTAAAAAGGGCGCCCTGGCGTGCTCATCTTGACGGCGACTATAAAATCGCCAGTCTCCGAGCCCGTCTGTCGAATCCAACCGATTCCAGACGCTGCAGCAACGCGTTCCAACAACAAAACTCCCTGTCATTTTTGCCGTGCAGCGAGCATCAGTGTAAACTTGTATCTATTCATTCAAGAACCCCAGGAACTTTGGCAGCACGTGCTACACCCAATCACGCACTTGTCCACATATCTTTTAAAAGGGCTCTTGGGTTTCTGAAAAGGAAACACAAAGCATGCAAAGAGCCTATCGGTCGGAATCCATCTTCCCATCGCTCGAGAGGCATGAGAGGCAAGGTAGCAGGCTGAATGGCAGACTCACGTCCAGCTCCTTTTTGCTGAGCGTTTTCTGGACTTCTTCATACTCTTCCAAGCCCTCATTAGGATCCATGTAATATGCTGGAAATTAATTTTCGGGCATTAATCACACGGTTTGAAGCAGGTCGGACGGCGACGGACGCCGCTCGACCTCTACGAGACAGCCAACGAAAGAAATCGCTTGGCATAGATGTGCCGCTGTCAAACGCATTGGAGACACGGTAGCGCCTGACTGGGTTTTTGACGAGCAGCACTTTCTATCAGAATTTAGTGGATGCATTTCCCCAATAAATTTAGTGGGGAAAACGTGACATCACCCAACACCATAATGATTTTTTTCACTAGCGGGGAAATTTATGTCACGCGATATGATATCATGCGATGTCAGGTCACGTGACACTGTGACAAGGCATGTTTTGTGACCTCAGCAAGGTTCGTACAGGTTTTGAAGAGAAAACAATTTGAGAGTTTTCAAGGACCTTCAAAGACCTGTAAAGATTCTTTTATTTTTTTTAAAGCACAGTGTTGTACCTGGTAATTTTATAATACCACAACTTCATTAACGCCCTGCGAACTGTTTTCATTACGAACTCGTGAATCTTAACCACGTTGTTCAGGTTTAGCACCTGCTGGTCAGCTGACAGTTCACTTACGCATGGCGTGCAGCGACTCGTGAAGCTATCACTGTCGTCTTCGTGTTGCCTCAGTGTTTCACACAACTGATATGGCTTTTTTCATCATCGACTCTCGCGACAGATGAGACATTGAATGTTTTCCCTAAAGATTGTATACGACCACTGCAAGTTGCGCTTCCTGGGCGTCTCACGCAGCCTCAAGTGCATCCACATGCACCGTG